>JAHWFP010036501.1:230775-288239 GCA_023313725.1 Lithobius niger
ATTGCGCTGAGGGTACGTGAGGTTGACTACTTTAAATTTATTTACACTTTTTAGGTGTGTTAACAAAAGTTAAAATATTCACACGGAAATTGTGACAAAGTCCACATTGAATATAACACTGCAATTTCATGTGGCCAATTTTTGTTAGGCTACTCAATACAAAGTGCTTGTTTTACTATTATTATTATTTGTAATTTTAAATCTGTGGTTAAAACTAATGTCGAACCAATAAAACTTACGTGAGTCTTCCTGTTACGGATTTAAAAAAAATCTGAAAGTCAGAGGCCATTAGGAATATCCCGCCCTTCCCTCCCTCTAGCCAGTCCGCCACTGTGAAAACAGGACATCATTCGCTTTGCTCACTCGTTCAATAGGAAACAACACCACAAATACGCGTAATAAAATACTGTAATATATCGCACCCGAAAAGCAGCGAGGATGGCGCAGTAATTAACAGCAAAAGTCTTATACGAGCATCTCATTCATTGTACCGTTCAGTTTCAGTCATAGAAATTCGGTGTACCATCCAGATCACCACAAAGGTAAGTGATGACTCACACTGTGTTGTTCTGCGCCACAGGAGGGGAGCCATCTCGACGTACACGATAGCCTCTAACCGACCGCAATGTTGAAGAGCTGACTTGCCGAAATGCGCAGTTACACGCCGCAATTTTTCGTATGATCGGCGTTGAGCGCACACCTTTGCGCTGAGGAAGCACTGACGTCAGCCACTGATCGTGTACTATTTGATGACGGTTTTTCGCTCTGAGACCTTTTTAGAGGTTAGCGAACTAAAACCGCTTTAACTAAATTAACTAGATCATAATACCCACCCGCATACTTGAATTTCGTCGGATCAGAATTGAACAGATTTGTCAGATTTTTGAGATGTTGCTGACGTAAATCGGCTACCCCCTTATTTGGCCACAACCGCATTAATTCGACGTGTGACAAGAGCAGGTTTGGTACATTCTAGAATGTGTATTGTGGTAAAATATTGGCAAGTCATAATTATTTCTGATGGTTTAAAACCATGTAGTTGTGGAATATTCTGAAATAGCCGAAAATCCTGGAGAGAAGTTTTTGTTGGTAGCATTAAAATCGGTGATATCGACCATTAAGTTTTTTTGTTCTGAATGTGGATAGTTTACTTCAGTGGAAAACCACAGTTGAGTTGAAGTTATACATCCCTAATTTTTCTCCCATAGAACTGTCAGTAAGTACGTAGTGGATGATTAATACGCTGTCATTTTAGCTGAAAGTTCTGCAACATGTAGACTATCATTTCATGATACATATGCTCTTTTAATTTACATCGTGTGTATCCAGATTTTGAGTGTTTACATTAGTGTCACAATTTACTTTAATACATTTTCAGGTAATGACGAATCAGTATTCTACCCTGAAAGGTAAGATATTTGTCTAATGTAAATGTGCCAACCTATACTTTCAACATTGCATTACATAATATTCGTCGAGGGATAGAGTTCCTAGATGGTTGGTTAGCTCAAGCATTTTGTGTGCCGGAAGTCTTGCTTTTACGCATGGCTTTATCCCCCTGAACACTGTAAACCTAGTTTTCGCACTGTTCACGCAGATCAAAATGTAGCTATAGTTGGACTTTTTTGCCTGGTTTGTACTCTGTAAGGATTTTGAAATCCCTTCACTCGCAGTTTGCTGTAAAGAAACCTTCAATCTTAAAAACACTTCAAAGATCCATTTTTTTTTTGGTTAAAGAAAGTGGTCATTATAAAGAAAGCATACTTTAATACATTTTTGGGATTCCAGCCTCAAAGTTTATTTTATCGTATATGGAGATATTTTTTTAATATTATCGAGAAAAATATTTGTGTTTTGTGCCATCCCTAGGTTTTGTTTTTTGATTATAGAATTCGTGTTATCTAAAACATGAAAAACCTCAGTATTCAGTATGGTTCGTGTCTTTTTAAAAATTTTTTTTTAGGTCTAGACTATCAGTATTGCGGCGGCAACGTTCCTTATCAGTAAGTAATCTTTTATTGCTTGTTATACCCCTGTCACCCACTTTCATTATGGTCTATTAGTAAATGATGTTATTTAAACTGAAAAATGTTTTCAGATTGCTTGCAGTCCTGTATTGGATAAGGAGAATTTACCCGATTCAATCAGCAATGCCGATTTGGTCCACCGATCCGACTCGTTGGATGATAACGATACTGCATCACAAGATAGCGGCTACAGCAGCATCCACTTGGATAAGGTATTCGTATCAGAAGAAAATAAAGCAACTAGAATTGTAGGCTGAATGCTCATTTTATTGCTTTTGGTGGTGTTTTTGTTGTAAGGTGTGTGCACTAGGGAACATTCTTTTGAGTTGCCAATGTTTCTCGGAACTTTTACTGCGACCACCAGTCATATTTCTGGAGGGTAGTTTAGTCTTATTTCGGCCACCAGAGCCAAACTGCACATGCAAGATGTACATCTGTCATAAATTGCTAATCTGCCGATAGACATTCCTGAATGTGATGACGTAATAAAATAGCTGCCTTCCATTATGTGTGCTTTACGTGCAAGTATTTTGGGAGTTAGCCAATTTTAATGGTAACCGATTGTTCGAAAGGAAGGCTGGATAGAATAACCCTATATCAGGGATGAAATTCTTCCTCCTTTTTCAAGCTTTGCGAACTATCTAAAAATGCATTAAAAACACTAAAACCTACAAAATTAATTATTTTCCTTCCTAGCGAAAACTGGCAATCGGCGATTACAATGGTAAGCAAACGGCATCTCGAGCTCTTTAAGAAAAACACAATACCTCAATAGGAGAACATTGTAATAAAAGTTCTGCTTATTTTTTCGGTGATGTGAAGACGTTCACTTTCCTCAGAAAGTTTCGTGCGCAAGGGAAATCATAGTGTAAATCGCTTGAGAAAGAAACATGCACTGTTTGGCCATGCAAAGTTAATTGTTTGGTTTACAGGTGCGTGCGGGTGCGTTAAATTATCGCGGATCAAATTTTTTTATCTCAATCTTGGTCCACTCGCTAAAATTCATATTTTCGCCAAATTTTGACAGTTTTTGACATTCCAGTACACTATCTTAACTGGCTCAAAACGAGCTTTCCAATGGTGTTCATTTCAAGCCTCTAAATCAAACTACTAAGAAGTTATTTGGCAAAAACTAAAATATTTTTAATACCAAACAACATAAATACCATATTAGCAGAATATTATCCTTTTTGGCTGCCTGTATACTCTTTTAGCTTTAAGCTAGTACATGACAAAGAAATGTGGTCAGTTAAATAAAATAAAATGCCTGGTTGCCTGGTGCTTCAATTTTCAACCTTTCCCGTAAACCAAACAATTTTTTTTGCATGGCCGTAACTGCACCGCTGATCTACAATGCGTGTTGTATCTGGACTGCCCATCTGTTGTCTGACATGGCGACCAGATTCGGTATGATGAGTTAGTAAAGTTTGTCGCCGACAACAAGCACCTTGAATTTGCTACCCCAAATTCTTGCTTCTTGGTTGTTACGCTAGACTCGTTAATGCCAAGACGAAGAATGAGTGGAGTCGAGCACAGGTTAAGGGGTCCAAACCCAAGATAGCAAATCTGCTGAAGCATGAAGAGTTACGAGGTGTTTAAATACATTCCCAGTAGAAGTGAATGTGCACATCAAGTGCTCAACGAACAAGGAGGAATATGCTTTCACTGGCATCCCCCTAAACTTAAGAAGCTTCTCAAAGTAGTCGAGACTTCCTCTGATTTTATCTACTCCACCCTAGCCCCCAGTGACCGTCTTCTCCCCCCCCCCTCCCACCACTTGTGGTTCTCGTTCCCTACACTAATTCTGTACACAAGTACAGTACACACAGTAACACTGGCACCCGCTCCTCGTCGTCTCCTCCCAAGTAAACTAGCAGCTTCACTGCTCAAACCACAATCAGATGTCACTGAACATCAACGAACATGAACAACATCAGTAATTTGACATCTTAATAAATTATAATGCTCTTCAGTGTGCTCGATAATTCAGTACGGCAGAACACGTACGATACAATAATCAACGAAAATGTTTATCGCGATGTGTATCCCCTCTGCAACAACTGCACCAAGACCTTGTCCCCAATCGTCGGTTCCCCCCCTGCAAACAACAATCAGGGCATTGTTAAGAGTTCAGTACGTTACTCCACAGCGTAGCCTGTTGTAAGCGCATGGCAAGTTCTAGAGTGAGGAGGTTCCCGTCTCTGCAAGCTTGATGATTGTGCGTATATCGAGACAACAGTTGAGCCCGTTTTATGACCCCATGATAAACCAATGACAGTTCGTTCATTGTCGCCCTAGAATAGCTGCCCTAGAATAGATTTTTTAAAAAAGGCAAATTATTTCGTTTTTTTGTTTGACCACGAAGGATTTCAGGCAAGTGAAGGATGGATCAGCGGATTCAAAAAAAGACGGAATTGTTTGTCGTGTAGATGCTGGAGAAGTGTTTAGCCTATTTATGTAGGCCTAGGTCAAACTACTGTGCATGATGATTTGTGACTTTATACAACACTTTTTTGCATTTTACATTTATATTTCTTTATTTCGTCTTGCAATGAACAGTCCTTCCCCCCCCCTTTTTTTTTAAATTCGCTTATGACAAAATTAATATAACAAATTTTTCATTACAACCGGATATAAAGATATCCGGATATAGTGAACATTTTGGGAGATTCCCGTTTATTTCGATATAACAGGGCTTCACTGTATATAAAAATTAGAAAACCAGCTGTAGACATTGACCCGCACAGTCCATTAAGCAGCATCTTAGTTTTTATTACTCTAACGATTAAAAAATACATTTGCAAAATAAGTGTGTTGACCAAATACGCAAATTCGGCTCGACTCGACTAGAATTAAAATTATTCTACTCGCACACCCCTAAGCGCGATGATATCAAATTATTGGTTATCGTGCCAGCTCGATTGAATACTTCGAGAGATTTACCAGTAAAGCATACAGTAGGACAGCCATTTAAAAAAAAAACATGAGGAATAAATGCCATGACTTCTGTATCTCGGCAGCTTTGCAAACTACTATACGTGTACAACTTTTATGTGCTGTTTGGCACTGGTACCCTGAAGTAAAATATTCTGTCATATTTTCATACTAATAATGCTTTCCACTACGAAAACAGTTACTTTTCTTTATTTCTCAGTTTACTGTGCAAAGGTGTACTGAAAAACCACAGGGTATAAACAAATTATATTGGTCCACTGTAAGCTATTTCTTGTTTACGTTTTGTTTTGTACACTTAGATTTCAAAGTAAAGGATATTTACCGTTCCAATAATCTTGCAAATTTTCGATAGTCAGGTTTTCTGGAGTTGGAGGGGCTCAGAACAACTGTCTTCATCAGGCTACCACATCACCGAACGTGAACAGACGAACGTTCACGACGAAGTAAGCGGTGATGTGGTAGCCTGGTAAGGACAGTCGTTCTGAGCCCCTCCAACTCCAGAAAACCTGACTGTCGAAAATTTGCAAGGATATTGGAACGGTAAATATCCTTTACTTTGAAATCTAAGCGTACAAAACGTAAACATGGGCTCGAATTTTCAAAGTAAGCGATGTGACATTTTTAAAATAGCTATCTTATTTATACGGTGCCATAAAATGTTAATGGTTGGCATAATACGTATAGCTAATGACAGGGTTCACTTGCTTGCATTCGTCTGCTTTGCATTGCTTTGCTGCCTAACTTGTCAAGTAGCTCGCCTAAAGCTGCCAGCTTTCACTATGCACGCTTGCGTTGTGTGCCAGATATTTGCACCAAGTATGTGACAACGTTGTGTACCATTCATTCAGGAATGCTGTTCCAACGACGGCTTTGTCTTTCCTCTCCCCCGTGGCCTTCCCCCACGACGAACAAAGTCGGGAGAGCTGGATTCACCTGCGAAGCACCTGCCTGTTGTGGTACTCTTAATATTGTCCTTTTTTTTTTGTTAATGGTTGTATGCCAAATGTAGATGTTGTGTAGCCTACTAATATTAAACGCGCACAGTAGATTTCGAACGTAATTTCTTCACCGTCCAAGTTTCTGACTTAAAACAATTTCTTAATAATGTCCAAAGCATTATGTAAGGTGAATACCTACTTTGTAGGGCTGTTTCCATATAGGACTATCAAAAACGTGGTTAAATTTTAGGTTTTTCTTATCACTATAGTTTGTTTCATATTGTTTTCAGAAAACTGACTGGATGACGACTCGTTTCCTTGCACTAAGAGTACAAAAACATGTGGATATAACACTTGTAGACTCAACAAAGTCACTGTTAGAGTTTACTAATGGGATGTTTACGGATTTTTTGCACTCGTAGTTGAAGAAAACGTGGCGTCATACAGGCAGTTTTCTGAAAACATAATGTGGAACAAAGTATAACGCATACCATGATATTTTGATTTTAGAATTTAAATAAAATGAATACAAGAAGGAAAAGCCAAACTCCACCACTTTTTCGTGGTTCTGTATCTCTGGAGCCCCCGATTTCCCCCCCCCCCCCCAAGTCGAGCATTCTTCAAAATAATATAACTTTGGCCCTAATTGATGGAATTTAATTTAAAAAAAAATTTGAATTGGCCTTTATGAAATCGTCAACGTTTGAAATAAAGTATTTCCCAACTAATAAGCGAAATTCATTTTTCTATATGTCAATTGAAAGATAAAGAAGTTAACTTGAATTTCGCTCTGATATAATTTTTGCCAATTATATCAATTGGCACTGATCAATAGTACTGCAGTAATTCGTGAGTGAACATAAAATTTTATGTTAAAAAACAAATTTTTCACGTTTACTCTCCTTTCCCAGCCAAACTATCATATTTAGGTTAACAATGCTTACAAACGTTATAAAGTAGATTTCATAACGATTAATTAAAAAAAAAATTGTTATATTCCGTCAATTACGGACGGAGTTACATTATTTTGAAGAACGCTCGACTTGGGGGCCCCCAAGTGGGGTCTCCAGGAATCCAGAACCACAAAACGTGGTGGAATTTGTAATTCCCTACTAAGATGTATTTGATTTACATATTAAACTCAAAAAAATCGTGGTATGCATCAGTGATAAGATAAAGTGAACGATGCGGGCCCTTGGCCCACGGTCTAATGCTGATGCTCTCGTATCGAAGCAAATACTGTAAGGAAATTAATAATGGCTTAATTAATATTCATAACAGAAACAATACAATTAATTAATTGTATGCATAATTGCATAATATCATACATTTATTAAATTGCATGAGCTGAGTATTTATTCGGATAGATCAAAACGACTCCAGATAGCAATTATAATTGGGAGTCCTTCTTCAAAGACGACCGAGAGGCGGCAAGATCATTTGAGACTGAACAAGTGTAATTACACCTATTGTTAGAGTTTAAAGGATGGCATTACCAGCTGACATTATTTACGACAGTTTCGTAGAACCTAAATGACTTTCGAGAAGTAGATTTAATTACGATAAGATCGTCGCTCGTGATCGATCACTTCATGGAATAACAATAAATCCCTCCCACACGGGATGGCGGCATATACCTTCAAAGCGCCGCATACGGGAACAATTAATGAAACAATGGAATGATTGACATGCGGAGAGGTCCCATTTGGCGATAAAGGCCCAAGCTGTGCAAATGTTACTATATTTAGCATTTCAATAATAAATCAATACTACAATGGATCGATCATGGCCGATAACGCCACAGTATTTAAACCGAACCTCGGAATGCGTAATATCATCCGATCACCAGCCGCACAACAGTTGTTAACTAGTTCACGCCAGTCAAATTCCGAAGGCCGCAATCCAGAAGTACGCCAGGCAGATTGCCGTGCCGGGTTAGCGAGGAGGCTTCGTCGCCTAGCCGAGCCGTGGGCCGATGGCCTCACTCAAGCTTCTATTATAGAGATAAGTATTCAGATTCATTAGCGATAGCTAAGATTGTTTATGCTTAACTAGTACTGATCCGTACGCTACTAAATTAACCCGAGATTCCTTTTATTAATATAGAGAATATCTTAATGATTAGGTTTACCGCTCGACTTAATCCGTAATGCCATTCGTTCAACTCATTGCCGATAAATTGTAATCATACAATCAAATCATAACAAATCTGTCATTGATTTAATTGGCCATATGTGGGGTCAATATTGTGTACAGCGGAGTGTTGATTAAAGGTCCAGTATAATTGGATGTTTGCTTATTATTTAGCCTACCTATTTTATATTTAATAGTGTTTTATACAATTGTTTGCCCTTATGCCATCCTAGACGATAATGTTTATTCTAGTCAAATGGTCACTGGAATAGAACATTACAATACCATGGTATCGGTATCTTTTATTTTTTAGACATACTGTAGTGGCGAAACTTGAAGCAACTACTTAATCGATTACTCTTATTCACCTACGCCACTAATCTTGTTTAATCGAAATTTTTAAAAACAAATTAAAGACGGGAAAGCCAAAGGCTCACAAGAAATAACTTTATTTTCCGAGACTTTATGTCCAACCTGTTTCACACTCATCTTCACCAAGTTAAGATATTAGTTCTTTTAAAACTCTATCTCACAATATCTTGCGAATTTTTGACAGCTTTAGCAAGTTTGGTGGTATAACTGCTTCACATCTGTCTTTCTCTGGCACTAAGTTTCAGTCCGTTCTCCGTCTCCAACTACGTCTTCGTTTTGTTTGGTTTTTGTTTTTGATTCAAAACAATTGCACTGGAAGTGGAAATGGAAAACGGGTCTTCACCAACAGGAGGCTACGTTAGAGGCCGTGCAGTGCGAACAACAACAGCGAAGATGTGATTTGAGTAGGGACGATTTTACACTGCCTGATGAAGACAAATGAGATCCTATTAAGCTGTCAAAAATTTGCAAGTGTAGTGAAGTATCAGACTGTTGATATTTGTGCATATCCAATTTATGAAGAATGAGTGTAAATTGTGATCGATGTCCAACTATTTAGGTTTGCATCTGTATTTAAAACCAGATGTGGCATGCGTGTGTTCGTAATGTTATTCCTGTTAAACTGGAGTAATTTTGGAAACTGAAACTTGGCGCTTCAATTACCCAAGGCACGTTTCGCAGCGAAGCCGGCATCGGTATCGGACGAATAATCCGATCCAATTATCAAATAATAAAAAATCACTAACCGCTTTAGATCCTAACCGATTCCAAAAAATGTTTGCTTGTTTTAATAAATAGTAAAAAAAAGTGTTAAGCTTTTATGCAAGCCTACCATAGTACAAAAAAAAAAGGAAGAACATTTTAACTGCTCTCGATAGTATAGTATTGATACACTATTAAAACACTGCACAAATGCTACTTGACAAATTTCAATTTTAATCAAAGTAAGGGCTTGTTGCTTTTTCCCGTAACTTCTAAATCGTTTATGCTACATATTACGGTAGCTGCTTTTACATACCACTATTGAAAAGCTGGTTAAAAACATGCTTCGGATGGTATCTTGGAATGCCCTAATCGGTTAAAATTAGTGTAATCGGACAATTTTGGAGAGGCTGGGTCCCATGGATCCCGATTTCGTTTAGATGGTCGGTCTCTATTTAACGTTGCATTCCACATGTAATGTGTCTAGAAACCTTTGGCTTCGCTTACGGAGTAATCATTAATAGTCCATTAATAATGAAAGCGCATTTCATGTTAAGCCGTTCTCTTGGTACTAAGAAAATGTTTTACTATTGTGCCTCATCGTCACTTTTATAAAAAAAATTGCAACGCTGGTCATTTCAAGTGCTTAATTTGTGTTTTAGGAAAAGAACTTACGGCGGCTGGGTAGCTGGCGAAAAGGCAGTGCTGATCTTGGCATTTGGCATTCTTCAGTTGATGGCAGCGATGATGACGATGATGGATTTCTAGATATTTGCACTTTAGACAGTCTGGTAGGTAGGCTTTCCCTGTTTGATTGGGTAATGTTGATTATTATCGAAGTGTGATTTGTACTAAATGGCTTTGATTACTTTGAAGTCAGTGGTGTCACGATCAAACATGCTCGTCATTTTAACGCAACAGTCTCAAGAAAGCAAAATACCAGCTGTCGAAAATTTGCGACTTTAATAGACTGGTATTTCTCTTTTTTAGATTGTTGCGTTAAAATGACGAGTGTGTCTGTTCTGGGAAACGAAGCACTTACAAACTGGGAGAAATGTCAAAAGAAATCGAATATTTAATCCGTTTGTGTTTAGCTTTATGTTTTCTAATTGTTGTTGTTTTCAGGATGAAGAAAGCCGCCTTCCTTCAGGATTTTCACAGCTTCTTCAAGGACCACTCCTAGCTAACACTGTCCGGCCTTGTCTGACAGAGCGCGACACAAATGTTGGAAGGGAGAAAACTAGTGTAAAGAAGGTGTGTGTAAAGTTTTCATAGTTTTAATTGTTACTTTTTTTTTACATTTCTTATATCTTATTCTTCTTTTCTTTGCTCCAGGAAGAAAAAAATTCGCCCATCCTTTTTGGTAGTAGTTTAGAAAACAAGCATGCATTTAAACGTCCTGATCCACCTCTCCGAGAAACTCCACCCTTACACCACAACAAGCGTAGAAAAGCAATGTCTTTCTGTAGTCCCCTTACCACTGAAACAACGGAAAATATACAAGTAAGGAACTAGTTTCCATGCCTTACACTTTATCTTGTTTAGCTTTATTGTTTGAACTAGGAAACAGGCTTTGGGCCTATTGTAGGCGGAGCAAACAGCGAAAATTTACTATGGTGAATGTTAGAAATAAATTTGAAAAAGTATGATTTCTTCAATAATGATTGTTCAATTCACGTGACATTTTGACTCAGCAATACTTTTGGCTGTGTAAAGCGATGTACCAAATTTCATTCCACCCAGACTATAAAAGTGCAACTAACCACCAACCAACCAACATTTTGCAATTTGGTGTCCATTATGGGCTACGGGCTTGGGTTATGGGCTTAACCCATTATGGGTTAAGAATCAATAAATTCTTAACAGTTGCACCATTAACTAAACATTTTACAACAAATTACACAATACCACAAAATAGACAAAAACATTTGTCTAACTTGAATTTTCGGTGATAAATTTACACGATCACTATCATCAGAAGCTCAGAAATGATACAAACAACGGTCACATTTTGGCAAACAAAAAGTCCTCACGACAAAAAACGTCTCAGCGGTCCACCAATTTTCAATGGTGAATTTTTCAATGGTGGACCGCTGAGACGTTTTTTGTTGTGTGGACTTTTTGTTTGCCAAAAATGTGACCGTTGTTTGTATCATTTCTGAGCTTCTGATGATGGTGATCGTGTAAATTTATCACCGAAAATTCAAGTTAGACAAATGTTTTTGTCTATTTTGTGGTATTGTGTAATTTGTTGTAAGATGTTTAGTTAATGGTGCAACTGTAAAGAATTTATTGATTTAGATTCAGAAGTTGCAACAACACCAGAATTAACAGACAATGAAATTGCAGCCAGTGTGAAGTCAAATGATAGAGTGATAAGGACTATACCAGTGATAAGGGTTGTGAGAGTAGAATATTTTCAATTCGAGTCGAGTTTGCGTCAGAAGAATAGAGTTTCGAGCCGAGTTCGAGTATTTACTGAACATAATTTGTGTGCAATTTTCTTTTTAATTTGTTGTAAGAAGTACTAAAATGCTGCTTAACAGACTATCTGGGTCAGTATGTACGAATGATTTTACAGTTTTAAGAATATAACTTAAAAACTGTTGGAGCTAATGGCTTTTAATCAACGCCACTGGAAAGCTCTCATCGAGACTATGTATTTGGTGTATTGTAATGTCAAATTCGGTCAACAATTTAACGAAGATATCACGTTTTCACTGGATTCGAGTTTTTTGAGTATGGATGCAAGCAATGAGCCGAGTTCGAGTACAAGTTGTTAATTCGGCTCGAATCTTTCGCGAATCGTACATCCTTACCAGTGATGAAGGTGATGTTGAGTTACCTGCTGTGACTAAGCCAAAGCAATCGACAGCATTAGGTTTTTAAGATTCTTTCTGGAAAGTTGAGCTGGATTACCAGTACAACCCTTCAAGAAATCCATAACACTGAAATTCAATTGGTTGTAATGTTCTTCATAGCACAGTATACGCACAATTTCAAATAAATAAAAAAATGTCTGTACCAGTATCTTCTGCAAATTTTCGGCTGTCAATACTCTGGAGATGTTAGGGCTCTGACGACAGTCTTCTTCAGGCAAAAACAGAAAAATCACGTCACTGTCTTGTTCGGTCGTCGTTACGATCGTCTGCTTTTTGGAACGGCAGCGTCTTTTATTTATTTGAAATTATGCATATGCTGTGCTACGAAGATGATTCCTGTATTTCAAAGTAAGCGCTACGACGTTTTTAGGTTTGTGACGTTCTGAAAATGTTAAAATTACTGGTTTTTTGCAGGCTAATATTAAGCAAGGCCAAATCAGTACAGCACAGTAGGGTACTGCACTACATGTGCATTCATGGGATATAATAAACCATACTGATCCTGTATTTTTATTTGGGTTGTAAACTTGTAATGAAATTTTGTGGTTGTTATGGTACATTTTATTATTGGAGGAATTCGGATATGGTGAAATCCCTGATACGACAAAATATTTGCTTACTCCCTTAAATTTAGTTATATCGGGGATCCACTGTTCAGTTAAGTGCATCTGATCCGTAATTTGTTTTTCAAAGCGGAAAGGCGCCAGAAAATTACTGCAGGTTGCTGAACTCTACAACTCTTATCTTAATTTTTTTTGCCCATTATTCCAAACCTTTTTCCAGCCGATGTTCTCTAGAAAAGCGAAAATCCTCCAACGATGTCATTCAGAAACTGAAGCTACAGTAATGAAGGCATTGCAACGATGTAAGAATGAGGCCTTGAGAAACATTTTTTTTTATTTGGTGTTTAATAAACTTTTGGCTTTTTCTTAGGATTTTTCTGTGTTGCAGCTGATGATTTTCCAGATTTCATCGGCGACTTCTCCAAGCCGTACACTTTGCCCTTGGTTTGTGGTAAACATCAAGACTTGAAGCATGTTGACCCGGAAACGGTAATTGCTCTATTTTGTAGCACACAAAACCCTTTAAAGTTCCTGAAAGTGCTTAAACTTTTGCGTTGAAGTCTTACATGCAGCTGCATAATAGAATGTCGGAAGAACCGGAAAGAGAATTATTTCAGACAAATACTGTGGACGAATGGCTTCACAATCCACTCTTGTCGTCAAAAGGGGATATATCTGAACTGGGTAGGAAAGTGCTTGAATTTGTTGTTTATTGGTCGCAGCAGTTTTACAGTTAAATATCAGCGACTCAGTTTTTTTTCTGGTGGCCAAGGCATCGACAATGTTGCGTACCAGCTACCCCCTTGCATTTCATGTTGACTTCCCTGCATTGCTTGCTTGCTGGGAGTGCTTTCCCTCCTGTATCCTCAACATTCAGTTACAGTAGACACCTGTTATAAAGAATTCGGTTATAAGGAATTATTGCTTTTAAAGAACAGATTTCAACAACCAGTCTAACAGATTTAGTGTTATCTTCCGAATATAACACATTTTTGGTTATAAGGAATCTTGTTCACTGTACACAATTTTAATACAAATTTTTCAAGCTTTTGTGTTGTATTTAATTTCAAGTTGTACCGCAAGTCATTCTACAATTATTTCCCAAATATGAAAATATTACATTGAAAATTCCATAACGGCTTCTACTCTGAAAGTTCGTCATTCTTGATAATTGATTGTTGAAAACAGATTGTTACGCACAATTTCAGAATCAAAATACTGTACCAGTATTCTTGCAAATTTTCAACAGACCGACGACGTCTGTCTTCATCAGGCCTAACCTACACAACTCAAACTTTTGTCAACTACATCGTCACCGTGGAATTCAGCGTTCGAAATCTGCGCACGTGCATGGCGTGGCCTCCTACATTTATCGTGCTGGTTCATCCACTGCTTCGTGAGTCGCCTGGAAAACTCATCTCTAAGGAGGAAACGAATTCCCGGATTGGATGGGCCTTGAGTGTTCATCAAAACGGCGTCATTTTTAACATGTTGCTGGATCGCCAGGGATTCCAGTCCCCTCAAGTGCCTATCATGTGGGACATTTGATTTTAGAAGTGTAGTAGTTCTTCCCCAGCCAATATCATGCTTTGTCATCATGTGATGGGTAGCGATACTGTTGCTATACACTTCATTCGTCGTGTCATCCATATGCTGTCCTACCCTCGTTCGGACGCCCTTCCTAGTCTCACCTATATAAACAGCATCGCACCCATCACATGGCACACAATATACACCTCTCGTATTTTTAACCCTAGCTAACACTTCATTTTGGTCACCCCATTCTCCACCTTCTTTCTCTTCTTAAGGAGAGCATCTTTCAGGTTGTCATTCCTGAGAAAGGTTTTGAAGCCTCTTCTTTCTAAAATTCCCTTCAGTCTCTCGCTCGTTCCTTTTAGATACGTAATTCCGACTTTATTGGTCTGTCACATCATCCTGCACAGTAGGTCGTTTTTGTTCCTTCGTTAAAAGCGGTTTTTTCATCCTGGTTAGGAGTCCCGGAGGATATCCAAGTTTTATATAGTGCCCCTTAGCATTGTACAAATGTGGCTGAGCAAGCTGGCTGGTGGAAGAGTGCCTCACAATCCGATGAAACTCATTCTGCGCTATGGCTTTTAATTGCTCTGCTGGATGTCCTGACGTATAAAGAATTCCTCGTTCAGTTGCCATCTCTTTTCTAAAAAGTTGATACGTGAGGCGTCCATCGTCTTCTCGTCTGATTTTCACATCCAGAAATGGGATAGAGCCATGAACTTCAGTCTCAACAGTAAACGCCAGATCCTCGTGCCAGTTATTTACCATCTCATGAATCTTCAACTCCTTCTTCTTTAATACAGCCCACATGTCGTCGACAAAGCGCTTCCACAGCCTAGCCTCGGTGATTGAAACCCGGACAAACGCATCTAAATGCTGCATCACCAACTCAGCGATGATCGGTGAGCACGAATACCCCATCGGGGCTCCTCTTATCTGCCAGAAAGTTTCCCCATTAAACTCGACATAGATGTGTGCCAGCACTACTTTTAACAACGCTCTGTCCTTCTTGAAATCTCCCCTTGGAATATTATGTCTTTTCGCCGATTCTCCCAACACCAGAATCATCCGATGTGACAAACTGGGAAACAACTTTATTACGTCAAAGGAGAATAATATCTCGTCCTCCTCAATCTTAAAACCATCCAGCTCAATTAGGAGATCTTCGGTCTTTTTCAGCCTGCTCGGAGAATCCACATACTTTTTCAACAGATCAGCTACCTTCCAATCAATCTTTTGGCATGATACAGTATTTTGATTCTGAAATTGTGCGTAACAATCTGTTTTCAACAATCAATTATCAAGAATGAAAATATTACCTCCCGAATGCATTATACTGTAGTAGCACATTTCCTGACATAGCCACACCAACTGAATATCTGGCAGTAAAAGGCATTGCCCCTTCTTCCCTTTATTGATAAATAAAGAAGACCAAAACCTACTAAGTGCTTGAATTAATAAATTAATTTACTGTACGTTAATATAAATACAGTAATAAAAGTATTTAAATTTGATTTGCTTTTTTGTTTTCCGTAAATATTGGCACACAATCGTGACCACACATGAATCTATTTATTCATTTATTGGCACCATATCAGCGCTCCCATCTTACACCTGCAGTGGTGTAAATGCAAGTGGCGCCCTTCATTTAAAACGATATTTACTTCCCTAAGAAATCAAAACACCAGGGGTTCCAAGGGAGGTGGAGGAGAGATGGTGGGTATTCAGACCACACAATACGGGAATGTGGGAGGGGAGGTACTGGGGCCCGCAAGGGGGGGGGGGGGGGGATGCGGTCGGTCACCATTTTAGTTTAATGCTGCCCAGTAAAGTGTGTCGCGACGCCGCGGGTACAGGTAGTTGTTAGAATTAGCACCTTATTCCTGAAACCCTTCAAATCGAATGCTGTCAAACTATGCACTTTCCTGCTATATGGAGCGCACCGCCTTTAGGGGCGCCACTCTTTCCTGCTACCTCACTTTTGTTAGGGCACGAACGGAAGAAATTCATGCTCGACTGAGCTTCACGAGAGGGTAGTCCCTCTACGATGTCGATGTTCCAGTGCGTAAAATGTGGGAGGTTGGTAACACCGGGAGATCGGCTTTCTGATTGTCATAAGTGCTGTTTCTGCAGTTTTCACAACCTTTCTGCAACCTTGTTCGAAACTGAGGGAGAAATACAGAAGTTTAAGAAAACTTCGTTGAAATCTGACAAAAGAAAAGAAAAACAGCGGATGGCTAGGAAGAGAGCTGGCATTGGAAGACGTGAAGACCTTGTGAATGTCACAGGTCGTGTACTTAACCCTTTTGAGTCCAAGCCATTTTTTCAATTCGCGAGCGAGAAAGTCCATGGCCGCAACATGGATGCCATGAACAAGTTGCATGCCTCACGAAAATAAATTGTAGTAAAAAAACCATGCGGTCTTGGCGTATAAAAATTTGCAGACGTAATAATTATATTGTAAATTATTAAACAGAAATATAATTGGGGCCATCGTCCTATGTTTTCTTTATTTAAAAAAATCCTAAAGTTCGACTATGTAAACAGCGCTAACAAAAGTTTCAACTTACAGTACTCGGACTGATAACATCCACTCGATATTCTTCCGTCACAACGCCTGTTATTACTTCCGAAATCATTATTTTATGTTTTATTACCGTAAAAATAGTTTAAAGTCTTTATTCCCCCAATACTTACGATCGCTGAAAGCTCATTACCATTTCGTCCTGAGCGGCCATATTGACCGGCTGCCCGCAAGCGAACGTGCTCCTGCTAGCGCCAATGGGTACGACCTTGACTCGCTTCGCGTGACGTCACGAATGAACGGCCGACGGGTCACGTGCCACGAACGAACCAATCTGCGCACGGGAAGAATTTGAACAAGGGCCGTTGAAACAGCACTTTTCATTCGAGGAATACAGGCAGTGACGTTGGAGTTGATGACATCATTTTTCGCGGGCTAGAAAATTGGGAATCCCCTCCGTGCGTCCCGTTTGGCAAAGCGCTTCAGCGCTTATCAAAATCACTGTCCCGTTTGCGTGAGCGCTTCGTTTGCTGAAGCGCTCATGACTGTCCCGTTTGGGGGCGCCGAGAAAGTGCTTCGAAGCAACGCGAAACAGAAAAATTGGTGCTTTTTTGGCTTAGCTTCAAGATGGCCGCTCCCTTGTACGTGGACGCTATCGAAGTGACGTGAGATAATGGCTAATTTTTCAGCCTAACGGTCGACTCTACTGAGACTAACAGACGCCATACCGATAATTAATTTTGTGTGCTCGCTGAAACACTAATTTATAAAACGAATTTTCAAAAAATAACGTTGCAATTCTTGATTTCCTACTGACGTGTGTAGCGAGTGCATCGTTCGCAAGTACGTGCATAGTAACACATTTTGAAACATATTTCGTAATTGTTAAATGTTTGCTTAGTTTGCCAGACTGAATCCCTTCACTGCACACAGCCCAACTAAATCTACATCGTCTATACAGTGCTGGGAAACAACTGGCGCGCGCGTTTTTTTACCAGGAGCCCAAATATTCACAAACGAGTTATTTTTATAAAAACGCCAGCCATCTTGTTTCTTACGAGATCGTCCCGTTTGCTCGCAAAGTGCCGAACGTCTACTGGTGACGTCAGCATTGAGCCAAGAAAGCTATTTGCTGAAGCGCTTTGCCAAACGGGACGCACGGCCTCTCTCGAACGCGCTCAAGATGGCGACTACACGATGCGTAGTTGCGGAGATACGATCGTTTGAACCGAGGGCTGTTTTCAGCAAACAAACGCAATTTCCACGTCGATTTTGGCGACGATGCCAATAATAACATCGACTTAAGGTAATAAAAAGATGATTTGAATTAAATAAACCGAAATAAACTTTAAATATACGTTTCAAAATACCTACTTCAACCGTAGCTCGGACTCAAAAGGGTTAATTTATTTTACATTCCGCTGCGTACTGCACATCACCCTCAGTCCAAACTGCAACTTATCTCTTGTCATGGATCCCCAATCTAATCCGGAGGCGAGTAGATGGATAAAAAGGTTAGCAAAAACAGTGAACAAAAGATCAACGAGGTTTTGCCGAGTTCTTTGTTTTTGTGTGGGACATTTTTGCCTTTTTTGATCAAATTTTTGTTCCTTTTCTGAGAAAAAATATACGCATACTAGTTAAATAGGTTAACACTAGTGCGTATCTAGTTGCAAAAAATTGCACTGAAATTAGTAAATCTCAAGTTTTTACTTTCTACTTGCCGACCAGAAAATATACACTACCTGTAAATTGCATTCAGTTCTTGAGTGCACGTTACCCTGCAGGATTTTTAACTCTCTAGATACGCCCAGCTCAGACACCTACCTGCGCATGCGCGGGTCCGGCGGGCGCAGGCCCTCCATAAATGGTGTTACTGCGTTAGACAGCTATTTCTTTTCCTCCACGCAACCGTCACGGTCGCTTCGCTCTGTTACCCGCCATCTTGGTTTTCGTTCGTCGATCTGTGAAGCCCATGACATCGTTCGTCGTTCCCGGGCTCACAAATTCAATACAAACGGATACGATTGTAAGGCGGATGACAGTTCATCTGTTACCAATATAGTTGGTACCATAGCACATCCAACCCTGATTCAGTTATATTTTTCTTGATATAGGTGTTTTTTTTCCCAACTGTGGATGCCATAACACATTTTTAAGGTCTATTTTTGGTTTTTGGGTTAGTTTTTGCTAAATAATTAAACTATGTGAGCTACTGACTTTTCAGTAGTACCAATGGATAGCTCTCGAAAAAATGGTTTGAATGGTGTATTCAAACTTCAACACTGCACCCGGATCCTTGCCTATACTTGGGACAGGCACAAATTCCTGTTGTCCCACAGGCACGTTTCCTGGGTCTGGTGTTCGATTCCAGGTTGTCTTGGCTTCCACACTTACGTCAGCTTAAAGACAAGGCTTTGCGGGCGCTTAACATCTTGCGGGTCCTGTCGGGCACTTCATGGGGTGCCGATCGCGCTGCCATGTTGCGCCTCTACCGAGCCCTTGTCCGCAGCAAACTTGATTATGCGTGTATGGTCTATGATTCGGCTAGTGACTCCACTCTCCAGATGTTGGACACAGTGCATCACAGTGGCCTGCGTGTGGCGACTGGGGCTTTTCGAACTTCTCCAGTGGTCAGCCTCTATGCTGAGGCCTCGGAGCCACCTTTGGCCATTCGTCGGCGACAGCTTGCCATTCAGTATGCTGTGCGTTTGCGTGCTGTGCAATCCAGTCCTGCTTGGTCCATGGTTTTTGGGCCAGACTTGCGAGTCGGTAGACGCAGGGTGGGTAAGGGTGATTTCCGCGATAGGCTCCAGCAGTCCTGTCAGGAGATAGCCTTTGAAATGCCCTGCGTCTTGAGGCTTGGGAGAATGCCAGTTGCCCCTTGGCTTGTCCCGGGTGGCAGTTTCATTTTTGCTCTGGCGTCCCTCCCGAAGGGTTCCACTCTACCAGCAAGGTACTTACAGGAGTTCCGGCGGCTGAGTTCTCAGTACGCCGGTTATCAGCGCCTGTTTACTGATGGGTCGAAGTCCGACATTGGCGTGGCATGTGCTTGTGTGTGTAAGGGTGTAACGGTTGCCCATCGCCTTCCATCAGGCTATTCTGTGTTCTCTGCAGAGCTTTTGGCTCTTGGTTTGGCGGTGGAATGGATCCTTGACCTTCAGGGCACGCATTTCATTGTATTTAGTGATTCCATGAGTGCCCTGGAGTCCTTGGCGAATTACAATCCTCGGAACCCCTTGACACAACGTGTCCAAGCTTTGCTTTCCCGCTTGCCTGGCCGGCGGAAAACCGTGCTTTTCTGCTGGATCCCGGGCCATGTTGGGATAGCAGGGAATGAACAAGCTGATTCTGCTGCGAAAGGGGCCCTTTCTGGCCCTCTCGGTAGGGATCTCAGGCTTGTTCCCTCAGATGCCTTTCCAACTCTACGTCTGAGGTTACACGCTTTTTGGCAAACCTCGTGGGACAGACAGGACGGCAATAAGTTACGGGCCATTAAAGGCACTGTCGAGGAGTGGCACTCGGCGTGTCGCCGCAGTCGCCGTGAGGAGGTTGTGTTGGCCCGTTTGCGAATTGGTCACACCAGGTTTACTCACTGTTTCCTTTTGCGGGGGGTTGACCCTCCTGAATGTTCTTGGTGTCGGCGGCCACTTACGGTCCGGCACTTACTTGTTGATTGTCGCCATCTTGATGGTGTTCGTCGTCGGTTCCATCTTCCGCGTGACATTGCGCGTCAATTGGGCGATAAGTCTGTCCTCCTGTCCGGTGTTTTTCAATTTTTGCAGGAGGTACAGATGTATGACAAGATTTAGATTAGGGGTTTGAATAATATCTCTGTAATGTGTGGTGCAGTGGCAACCCGGACCACTGCACTGTGACTGAGGTTGGCGCTAATGACCAAGCTGTCGACGCGCCATTAAGCCTCAATCCCCCCCCCCCCCCCTCAAACTTCAAAATCGGTCAAAATTTGACCCCGTTATGGATTTGGACACGAAAGTAAGACAAAAGAAAAGATAATATAGGCACGCTTGCAAGTCAAGAGGTTAAGCACTGTTGATGGATTCCGAAGTTCTCCATTTGCAAACATGGGATATGACAAAATGTTGCTAAATTCTGCATTGCCCCGTCACCGCTCAAAGCAAAAGAGCATTGACTACCATCACCTTCAATGAGAAAAATAAAAAAAGTCCAACAATAATCTTTTACCGGACGCCTGCGACTGTCACATCTCATTGTTGTGCTGGCACTGTTGACTTACTGAAACTGGATTCAGTCAGATAATGACCAAAAACCTTGGGCAGTCATACAACAATGCCCTTGGGCGCTAAGGTGCCCTTGTGCATTACTAACCTATACTTATTGACAGCTATTCAATCGGACATATCTTTTGGCGCAGAAATTGACTTGGATTTGAAGTTCTGTAGTGCATCTTATTAATTTTCACTCTTGGTTTCGCTATCTACCTTAAAGAATAGAAGCTACAGCAGGATCAGTAGTGGGTAACTATGCTGCTTAGCACAGAGTACTTGCAGTGAAGCTCTCGTCCATACATTTTGTTTGTACCATATCGCCTGCACTTTTGCACCGAATATCGTTCTGCTTTTTGTGTTGTTTTTGTCTTGTTGTTCCCCATGTTTCCAATTTACACCACTACTCTAGGATGCTTAGTTTAGAAATTAATAACGCACTGACCTAGAAAAAGGCCATCAAGGTATTGTGATCAATTTATTTGTTCCTCACGTGTCATTACTAATGTTGATTTGTTTAAATGCTATTCCTTACATACGTTTACTATGCTGCCGACTTCGGACCACCCCGTGTAAAATGCTACAGTATATGCAAGAAGGGTGCACCGGTACCTATACTGAATTTGATGGCTCGCCGATGTTTGTGGTATCGATATCCGCAACTTTCGCTGAAATATCGATAACTCTGGAACCGTTCCGTTTGCTAGCTAACTTTTAACTGTTGTTCACTATTATAAAATTTCTTATTTCAATAATTATTGGACTTTTGAGGAAAATTATACCATTGATAAAAAATTGAGGATTAAAGTTTTGGAATTCGGTGTCAGTACCGGTATCAGCAAAATTTTGAAAACTGAATCGGCATCGTATCGCAAGTTTGTATCGAAGCAGCCTTAACAAATAACCTAATTTTCCATTTAGGCCTGTGAAAAAAAATTGTCGGTTCTCAGGTCCTGCCTGCTGACTTTTTTTTTGGGGGGGGGGGAGCTAAATAAAAGAAAAGTGACCCACAAAAGGTTACTTAACAAAAGTTTTTGAGGGAACTGAACTTTCTTGCACATATATTATCCAGCAAGCATTAGTTGTAGTTTGAAATAGTTTAGAAATTTACTACCACAATCGAAACAGAAAGAACCAATTTGAGATGCTAAGTTAGTTACTTTCAAACTGAAAATTCTGGTCACCGGGTGACTTTTGGGGCTTGTAAAAAATGCCCGAGAACCAAAACAGTTTCTTTCCATGGCCTAACACGCTGCTTAACAGGTTAATGTAAAATAAAAACTACTTTGTCCCAAGGTTACTGCTGCGGTTGGACCTCAGCAGCCTGTTATGCTGGTGCAGTCAAGTTTGTGTTCCTTTTCATTAAGGGACTTCAAATGTTATTATTTTTACAGGTTCAACAGTTACTTCGAGGTGCGTTTGCACACAGTGTGGAAAGGCACATTATAGTCGACTGCCGCTACCCGTACGAGTTTGATGGTGGTCACATAAAAGTATGTAAAGTTAGTTCATATGTTCGTTGACTGTTTTATTCGATGTATTTTAACCAAACTAAGTTTATTTTTGGTTGCTAGGGAGCTAAAAATATTTATACCAAAGATGGCATCATTAGAGAATTCATTGAGAAGCCGGCCAAAATGAAAGACGGTACAAAGGGACTCGTCGTTATATTCCACTGTGAATTTTCATCTGAGAGGGGCCCGGCACTGTAAGCTTTAATTAGTACCGTGACGTATGTTAGGTTCTTCCGTTAACAATCGACTTTGCATGTTGTAAGTCTGTTCCACTTTGCCAGGAGTTATCTCCATTCTCCATCCTAAAATCTGGTTGCCAGTTACTTAATAATGGTTTTGTTTTTCTGTGAAGGTCTCGTTTTCTCAGGAACAAGGACCGTGATGTTAATAAAGAATGTTATCCATCACTGTATTACCCAGAAGTATATTTATTGAATGGAGGATACAAAGCTTTCTTCGAATTGTACAAAGTAGGGCCGGTTTTTATTAAGTTTTCACAGCTGCATGCCTTAATGGTATCATGTTTCTTACTACTGTAAATCGTGGATTAAACGCCCATGGACTTACGCAGTTAATTTGGCCAAAATAGGGGGGTGGGCTTTAAATCCAGCATTATCAATTTTCTAACCTTTCTGGACATTTATTACAGAAAGTTCGAAGCTTTTGAACGATCTCTGAGAGACCAATTTTTACATCCCTTTAAAAGAAATGAGGAGTCTTAGGTGAGAGATGCCCAGGCCTTGTGCAGGTGCTAGGAGCTAAAGGAAGAGTCCACTATTACTACAGGGAGGGAGAAGCCGGGGCCTGTAAACATAGCAAGCAGTACTATCTTTATTCACATCATATAACTTTTAGATAATTTTTCGTAGAAAAACTACAATTTGAGGGGTGGCTTTAGCTTCAACTGGGCTTTTAATACACGATTTACAGTATCTTCAAAATACTTCCCTGTAAGTATTTTAGGATAGTAAAAACTAATTTTTAGTGACTAATTTTCCGTTTTTTTTTTATGTTTTTTGCTTTGTTTCTTAAACTAATCAGGGTTCATACACAGCATTGCATTCCTTGAAAAGCCCCAAATTTGAAACCCCAAAATTCAATGCCTGAAAAGCCGTGAAAATAATAAAACGTCAAAACCTTGAATTGGCCTTGAATTTTGTCGCTGTACTAGGCTATGTTTGATGAATTCAGCCGAATGAATATTCTGTGTATGATGCTTCTCTTGGAATCCGCTAAGGCAAAGGTGTCGGGCGGTACGAGCAGTTTGTGCTAGAGGTTGTAGATGAAGTGCTTTATTCCTTCCCCCTTTTGAGCGCTGGTTGACTGGCTGTGAGGTCAATAATGTTCTTACTTGATTTAACACAGTTGAATACACAAAAATGAAGTACAGTAAAACCTCGATTATACGAACTAATTGGGACCAAGGGTAGTTCGGATAATCCGACTAATGTTAATAAACCAGCCGTACTGCATGCAAGGGAAAAATTACGTGCAAAACCGGTATTATTTACCTATAAACATTCTTTATTCATATTTTCAAGATTGCCATTCAGTTAAGTAATTGATTTCAATTGTACTATTTTTGTAATAAATAGTTTAATCGATTAAACTAAAATGGTACTGTGCCGTAAATAATAAAAATAAAATCCCTATGAACGATCAATGTTGATTTGGTATAAATCATTCTATGCAGGCAGTAATTCTTGCGGTAGGCCTAATCATAATATATATTTATACCTGAATTAGAATTTTTACATCGTCAAAACTAACGTGAAATTGCTTCTGTGTGATGAAAATAGCGCTTGGTTCAAGCGTACGGAGGCTAATTCATTAAACAAGCATCGTTCGGCCGCCATCTTATCGCGTTTGCAATCTGGGAATCCCGGGGAAATCCCCTTTCCCGCTGACATCTACGTCACTGCCTTTTCATCCAATTAACTGCTCCGTTTCAAAAGCCGTCGGCGCATTCTGTAGTATCGCGACTCGCGAGCTCCGATTGGTTCATTTGTAGCACGTGGCATTGGGGCCAGTCATAATATGACGTCACGCGAAGCGAGTCAAGGTCGCCTCATTGGAACTAGTGCGAGCGCGTTCTTTGTGAATGGCCGGCTAGGAGACAACGATGGCGGATCGCGACAGATTGCGGGAGCGCTATCGACGATTGGCAATATTTGAGGCCATGTAACAACTTTACTTGCCCGGTAATAAAAATATAAAAAAAAAAGATTTCGGAGTTGGTAAAAAATACTGTGGAAGAATAACCAGTTGCTGTTAGCATTCCAAGATTGACTGGGTTCAGCAAGTATTGATATTTTCTTTAGGCCTACTCGGAGGTCAGAGTTTGCCGGTTTTCTTGGCCAAGGGCAGTTCGGATAATCAGGGTGTTCGGATAATCGGGGTTCGGATAACTGAGGTTTTACTGTACACAGAAATAAAGTAGAACACCACGGACCCAACACTGATGTCTTAGTATGTGTGTCACATTATATAAACTATAAAAAAAGTGAAATTGGCTTTGAAAATGGTTGTGTGTAGCGAACAGACTAACCCTAATTAATGCTGCCTAACATTAAATTCTAATATGTAGTAGTGTCCAAGGTCGTTACAGTTCATACCGTGAAACACGCAAATTCATAAAAAAATCTTAAACTAAATTTGCATTTGCTTGACTGCACCAAGGGAACACTAGTGTGATTCTGAGTAGCCTGCTGCAGTTGAGCTGTAAGATCATTATTTTTAGTCGCCAGTACTAAAATATCTGCTACCTGTAAATTTAATTGCATTCAGTTCGTGGATGCTCCTTTTCTCCCTCGAGGATTTTCTCTGTCTAGATCCAGCCAGCTGTACAGCCCTCCTATAAAAGCATTCGACCCGGGCCGGCCTCCATCTCTTTTCCTCAAGCTCCTGTCCATGACGGTCACTCCTTCTCTCTCCCTACGCTCTGTGGATCCCCTTCGTTTGCAAGAATCCAAGCCCCTTCCCCTTGATGACAACTCGTTCTCGCTCCGAAGGCCAGCTCCCTGCCACTTCAAGCCTTCGTTCGAAAGCCCTTTGTCCTCCTAACGTCCCTTCACCCTTTACGCTAGCAACCTGCTGTCTGAAGCCTTCACTCAAGGACCCTTCACCCTGTACCCTTCGACCGAAGGATGATCCTTCGTCTTATTGACCCATCGCCCGGAGGAACACCCTTCGTCCTGTTCACCCTTCGCCGAAGGACAACCCTTCATCCTGAACATCCTTCACCCGGTGGAACATCCTTCGTCTTGAAGAGCTTTTTCTCAAGGAGAACCCTTCGCCTTTAAGTATACCCTTTGTCTTGACGCTAAGGCCAGCTACCTGCCGTTTGAAGCCATCGTTCATGGACCTTTCGCCTTCCTGACGACCCTTGCCCCGGATTCCTGCACCCACAGTTATAGAAGCCTTCATTCGGAGACCCTTCTGACTTCCTTTCGTTCCGAAGGCCAGCAATCTGCTGTCTGATGCTACGTTCAACAATCCTTCGCCTTCCTGACGACCCTTTGCCCCGAAGGTCTGTACTGTATCATTTGAAGCCTTCATTCAAAGACCCTTCGCCTTCTGACAACCCTTTGTTCTGGAGACCCTTCACCATAGAAAGACCCTTTCCCCTAAAGACCCTTCTCCCAAACGAAGGCCCGCCGCCTTGAAGATAACCCTTCGTTCTTTGCCCCTTCGCTTGCACGCTGAACTTCGACCTTATGAAGTCTTCGTTTGACTATTGGCCTGTAGGACATCCTTTAACAACACAAAACCTTCGTTTCGTCACCCTTCGCCCGCAGGACGTTTCTTAACTAAGAAGCCCTCGTTTGGAGACCCATCAATCTAAGGAGACCCTTCGCTCCAAAGGACATCCTTCAACGACATCAAGCCTTCATTCGTACATCCTTCGCCCTGAAGAACAACCTTCAACTAAAAGAAGCCTTTGTTTGGTGACCCTTCGCCCCAAAGAGAAGAGTTCGTTCTTGACCCTTCGCCCGAAGGACCACCTCCATCTCGACTTGCAAGAATGACAAATCTGCATTTCACACTGTAAATCCGAAAAATGCAAGTTCCTTCCATACGACAACCATGTAAGCCTTTTCAGCAAACTAATCGGATTTTTTCTGGGTAACAACCGGGGGACCCCCCCACCCACCGCCTGCCTTCTTCCGCACTGTCAGGCCTGCTATCCCTCACACGTCATCGCTGTATTCTTATGCATAAACCGTCATGGCCCGACTTGCCCTCGTCTACGACCTTGTTATGTGTCACTGCAAGCTTCCGGATGCCATCCATCGTCACCGCCTTTTAGGCCTCCTATCATCGACTACTGATTCTCGCCCGCCTTCTGTCCCTCCCTCACAGTTATTCACAGCTTTGCCAACCTACCGACCATGATTCGCACCTCTGCTAATCCAAACCCGTCACGGCCTGTTTCTCTTCACTTCACCATGTTTCGTCTTTCACTTTTCGGCTGTTCTTCCCGGCCATCATCACAGTTCTCCTGCACCTTCACCCTTCGCTGCCATCAACTTCATCTTGGCCTTCAAACCTCCCACTGGCATCAGGCTTCCGTCAGCTGTCTGTCCTTCGCATCAGCGAGCATCATTCACCGATTGTTCCTACACCCCTCGTTGTTCCTACACCTATCCACTAGCTTCCATCAGCTACGCATGCTTCGCTCGGTCCCTTTCATCCTGCTACCCTCGCCTACCAGCTTTGCAGCTCAACCTTCCTTGGCATCATTGCTGTCCTTCATCCCTCGCTAACTTCGCTGCAGATCGCGCCATGCTGCCCCGTACTTCACAGTTGGTTGTCACGGATAAAGCAGACCTAACCTGAAACTCCCTGACGGTAACTTCGTGCTTTCTAACAAATCCCCTAGGCCCTCACCAAAGAAAATTTTGTATCACAACTCCTATCATATACCAATGTGAATTCACCGACGAGACCAAGACGCCAGCCAACCATCTTGCAGCAGATCCAGAGTTCCCGTCACTCCGTCGTCCCCTGCATAGTCATCGACTGTTGTTGACAACACAACAATGCACCCAACATGGACTTCCTCCCTGGACGCCACTACCCCATGTGATAAGCCCTCCTTCGGCGGTCTCGGTCGTCAAAAATATCACCCACACAACGATAGCACAGTGAAGTGTTACCTGTCAAACAACACAGGCAACCAGCAATATGCCAGTGGAATCCAAACATCTGCCATGCCACACCAAATTGGTCACCAATACATCCGGACACTCTCCCTTCTCTAGTGGCCATTTGGAACTCTTCAGGAACAGCCGACCATTCCAACCTCGCCGAAACCACCGCAGCTCCTCTGAACTGTCGTCATTTGCTGTGAACCTTTGCTGACTTTGTCAACGAAGCAAGACAAGTCGTCGAACTTCTCCATCTGAAACTCGTTGTCACCACAAGGAGTACACCAACAATCGGCTAATTCGCCCGTGGCTCAATGCCAAACTTCCTCACTACACGAAGCCTGGACCACGGACGCTCCAACGGCCATTGAGGAAGAACCTTCATACTCACCACCGAATTGGCCGACAACTCCATGGTTTCCCCTACTTCATCAACCATGAAACTCAGTTGATCACCACATCACACTCATCAAAGGTGTTGAAATTCCTAATGAACATGCCTCCAGAATTGCCAGCTGAGCTATTTGAAATCCAAATGCAAAATCTGGGGCGGTCTTTTGAGTACAAGAGTCTCATTGGCGCAACCATAGGGAGATTAATCCAATCCACTCCTCTCTACCCGAACTTTGGCTTCTTCACTGACCTTTTCATGACAAACTTGAAGGGTCTATGACCCTTGCCCATCGCGCAACCTCAAAACCCAATCTTAGGGCCGCCAAGCAACACCCACCGATTGGAAGACTTTGAATCTCGAAATTAACATTAAGACGGCTTTCAAACCAATGCACCCTTCCACAATGGAACCTTCCATCGTCCTCAATCCTCCCACATGAACCATTGAGGCAACTTAAACTTGTCACATCATCCACACTTCACATGGTCGACTGTCTTCTTGGCTTTCCTTGCAGCTTGCCTTCGATGTAGTAAAATGCAAGCCTTCTCAAGCTATTCTATCCTTAACTTCTTCCCAACTGTGCACCTGAAGACCGCATCCACGCCTTCAAGGTTCAATAAACGAATAGCGAACAACGAGCAAAATGAAGCCGAAGCCAATGAAATCGAATCTTCCTCCCCAATGAAATTAACGTTACTTCGGCTACAACAACCGCAGGTTGGATCTTGGAAGTTTATCCACTAGCCTACAATCAAACTCAACTGTGCGAACAACAATATCAAGGTCTGCACATGAACTCTGGGCATTTGAACTGCATCCCTCAGTCAAGTCTCCATTGCTGAAATCCTTTGTGATGCATCATGGAGAAACCAAACTGTCTTCACAAGTCACAACCTCTGGGACATGTCAAGACACGTAAATGGACTGCACTGTTTGTACGACTCGTCGTTAGCCGGATGTGTAGTCCAACCCCCTTAAGCTCTCAAAAACAGAAACGAAGACCTCAGAAAACGGACGCAAGACACACGTTACTCCTGTTTCTGCTTATTTCACCAAACTGCAAAGTTTTTTCGAACTTTTTGTGGGAGCCAGCTCGCAACCCGCGGTAACTCGTCGTGTGGTGCCCACCACCATGTATTGATGAGGTCAACTGTAAATGCATTTAAATTTACAGGTAGTAGATAGTTTCGTACCGTCAACTAAAAACCCCAATTTTTCGGCAGGCAAAATTGGTTTTTATCGCCTATAGTATACCTGTAAAATCCACCATACCACCCCTCTTGAGTCACCACTATGACACATCAAGAGGAAAAAAGAGGGTGGCCAGCCCGGGCCGAATGCTTTTATAGGTGGGCTGTGCACATGCGCAGTGTGGTTGCACTGCTGGCCGGATCTAGACAGAAAAACCTCAAGGGAGATAAGGAGCATCCAGGAACTGAATGCAATTAAATTTACAGGTAATATGTATTTTCTGTAAGGCGATAACAACCAATTTTGACTGCTGGAAACATTGGTGTTTTTCTGTAGAAGTTTGTTAATTGCTGATTTAATTTAATTGCGGGTGGTCATCGTGGCTGAGTTGGGGGAGAGCTCAGCCTGGTTGCTGGAGGATTGCGGATCTGGTCGAACACCTGGAAAGGGGATCTTGGCAAAGTCCCCGCCAGGACTGCCGGCCAGGGTAGCGTGAGAGGCTACCATGCTCCTTCAGCGGCTATGGGAACTATTCTGGACAATCTTTCGGCCCCTACGATGATCGGAGGTTTACCGGTTCGAATCCCCGGGTGGCACCTCCCTTTATCAGATATTTCTTCTTCTCTAAAAGTCTGGTAATGTTCAAAATTGAGCCGGTTTAGCCATACAAGCAATTAAGTTGCTTCGGCTGACTTAAGGCTCAAAGAAATTATTTAAAAAAAAAAAAAAAAAAAATTAAAAAAATATTCATTTGGAAAGCATCATTCTGTTTACGGAGTTCACTCCTTAGATTATCATTTTGTTTTCTCAATTCACTCATAAAATCTGCAATTTGTTGACTAAAATAAGATATGAATTCACTTAACATTGGTATTACATCACCCGGATGCTGGTAGACTTCAGTTACAGTAATTGTGCCTGTTGCACCATCTGTCGGCAAGTTTTCAAAACTTACGCCTGGCATTGCCATGATTACGCTTCCTGTTGCTATTAATCCACCCTGGGTATCGTTAACATAGTTATAACCATGACCCATGACCCTCATTGATATTTGTGTGGTGCAGTGGCAACCCGGACCACTGCACTGTGACTGAGGTTGGCGCTAATGACCAAGCTGTCGACGCGCCATTAAGCCTCAATTCCCCCCCCCCCCCCCTCATTGATATTTGAACCCGATTTTGAATATCTAGACACGAATTGTTTTAGTTTTTTGTGCGATTTTGCCACTTTCATTATTTTAACATTACATAAATTAAACACTGATTGTTACGGAATGGTGGTTAGAGTTCTTTAGCCAATAATGCTCTGAATTCTCATAATGCTCGTCAAATAAGCACTTTAAACGGTCTGGGGATTCTTTACAGTTCCTTGTTGACATTTCTTGGTTTAGTGAGAGTGCTTGAGGCGTCTACTGTTTCTGCAATTTATATTTCTGACGATCTCACCTGATAAAATTTAAAGTTTCACTCGTTATAAATATGGCATGGTCGGCACCCATTTACACATAAACGCTGACACTTACATGACCAAATCTCCAATACTCACCCATCTCCCATCAGGCGCCACTTAAATATAATGAGTTGTTGAGCCCTAGGCTGTGGTGACGTATGTACCAATGATCTCTACGCATTCAATACTTAGTGCATCGGGCGCATTGTAATGGCTCAGCTACTATTTCTTAACCTTCCTTTTAGGACTGTGCGAAAATCGAAACTTTCGATTCGATTTCGATTTTATTATGCTGTCGAAATCGAATCGAATCCGTCAGAATCAAAATCGAAAAATTCGATTAACGAGATTCCCACCGATTAACGAGATTCCCACCGAGTAACAAGATCCTCATCGAGTAACGAGATGAATTATTTTCGATTTTATGAAAATTTTTAAGTAAATACACTGAATAAAGTTTAACAAACAAATTTGAATCAAGTAAAGCATTAACTTTAGTCAAAAATGTGTAATGACTTCGTTTTATATGGCAACTGTGCATGGTACCATGTTAATCATTGCTAAAATAGTGTAGTCATTGCCTTACAACATGCCAGTGTAAGTTTTGCAATCAACTAAGGGGCAATAATTTGCCAAACTTGCACAATATATGAAGTTAATTTGACTAAATAAAATCTAAGGATGGTGCTACTCAAAAGGAGAGTGGGGGAAGGTGGAAGCTTACTTTCTAACTTTGTGTTAAAACCAAACTGTAGTTTTGTGCATTAAATGAAGACATAGTTCAAAGTTCAATGTATTGGAGTAACATTAGTTTACAGGAATGTAATTACTTAAAATAAATATCTTTTTCAAAGGCTAGCCCTTATTGATAAAAATTGAAAAAAATAATATTTTAAAATCGAAAAAGAAAAAAATTGAATTTCCAAATCGAATAATAATCGAAATCGAGATGTTTTTCCCCAAAATCGATCGAAATCGAATCGAACCCAAAATATTAAAACCGCACACCCCTACTTCCTTTTAATCTATTAATCTTTTTTTTTTTATTAAATTAATTTCTTTGAGCCCAAGCAACTTAATGCTTGGCTTGTATGGCTGAACCGGCTCAATTTTGAACATTACCAGACTTTTTGAGAAGAAGAAATATCTGGTAAAATGAGGTGCCAACCCGAGGATTCGATCTGGGAAACCTACGATCATCGTAGGGGCCGAAAGATTGTCCAGAATTTTTCCCATAGCTGCTGAAGAAGCATGGTAGCCTCTCACGCTACCCTGGCCGCCCGTAGCGATTAGGGTATTACATGATTAGCCGCGTTATAAAACAATTAGCCGCATTATACACAGTTAACGGACAACACTAAGAAAACTCTTAATTATACTTTCCAAGCTTTGTATTGAGATTTTGCCATAATAACGATGCCTCACTAGTTGCACAATTGTCCAAACGTTAGAATTCTGTGCTGTACAAACCCTTCATGTAATACCAATTTGATAATGACATGTCTAAAATGTACATCTTACAATTAACAGGACTTATGTGAACCCCAGGATTACAAGCCCATGCTGCACAAGGACCACGAAAACGACATGCGAACGTGCAGAGCCAAGTCAAAATCGTGGAATGGTGAAAGTAAGGGAAGAGTTGCAATTCGTCCAGGGCTCAAGTTTTAAACAAGATTCAAATTTATGTATGTTGTACTGTGTTCTAGCTAGCTAAGGGTGAATTACATGAAGATATACTGGTAAAAATCAAGGCTAATGATAGTGGTGTTTGAATTATGTACAGCGGTAAGCTTCTTGCATAAGGGAATGCTTTTTTTTACTTTAAATATTATTACGTGTAGGCTACTTTCTGCAATATTAACGCTTTTCGTTCATTGAAATTAAGCCCAAGTGCTCGAGTGCAAAACGATACCAAACAAACTACGGTAAAACCTCGTTTTTATTTTATTATTCTAATCCATTACAAAGGTATTTCCAATTGTATGTAGATATTTTTTTAAGTTTTTAATAAGATTTTATAATAAAGTAACAGTTGACGTTTTAGGGTTCGGTCAATTTTTTGTCCTGACTCGGCTTCTGCGTCAAGAGTTTCTGAAGCATGTGAGTTGTGAATTGAATGCACAAACTCGGAGGTAGACGTCAGTCCGACCGAAAGAAAGAGGATTGGTTACTTGTTTTTTTTTTTTTAAAGCTAAGCACTGCCATGAGTTGTTTATGCTCCACATGTTAAGGAGATGCTCAAAATGTTTTGTATGGAAATAATCAGTATTACATTTTTATTCAAACTTTTGTTTTGTTAAGCGAGGTTTTACTGCAACTAAGAATTGTCAATTGTTTAATTTTTTACCAATACGGTATAAGTACTTTTTTGCTACAATCTTTTGTAGTAGTCTGAACCAAAAAATTAGAGATTTCTTGTTGGTAGAGTTCAATGCTGACTTTTGTAGCCGGTTGTTTTTATTTGTTTTAAGTAAGGTACAGTGATGTTGCTTACTTGTTTTACACAGGGATGGGTTTGTGTGCCTTAGTTTTTTGGTTTTGTCTGGTTATTGTAAGTTAAATTCTTTGCTGAGTTGGCACAGTATCATGAAAGTAAAATGTCTTTTTTACCCATATTAGTAGTCATTGATATTCTTTTTATAAGTGCGTTTTTATTTTTATTATTGTGGTAAAGCAAACCCTTAGCCTTGACCTAGTTACTGGAACGTCCCAAAATTGGTGAAATCAACTAATTATGTTCATCCACAATGATTAAAGGTTTCCATGTTAAAATGCCGCGGGAATAATGCCGCAAGTAAAAACACTGCATGTGATACATGCCACGAGCATTAACACCATACATAATAACGCTACACAACAAATAACACTGCAGGGCAGTAGTGCTGTATAACAATAGCATAAATAATGGTACTTTAAACGTGTAACTGAAAGTTGTGAGCTGTCCCACCAACACTAAGAAATACTTTAAAACAGTCTTCTTGGTAACAATTGGCACTAACACCCACAATCTGCATGGGGCTAAAATGGGGAGCGAATTGATAACGTAAAAAAAAAAATGTGGGAGGGGGCATGCACGATTATAGGGGGTGGAAGAGAAAAACGAGAAAAGTTTGTAAATGATTCGTAAACGTTCTGTAAGCCTTAAATTTTTCATTTAATGTAATGATTTTTAATCAGGTTTGGCTGATATATAATTATATCAAGATTATCTCACCCTATCCCCCCCCCCCCCCAAAAAAAAAAAATCACCAAGTGAAAATGAACAATTAGTTTCAATAACAATTTGTTTCATCTTGTTAAAATTCTAATGATGTTAGTACAGTGAAACCTCTTTATAACAATAGTCCATGGGAGTTTAGAAACAATGTTACAGCAAGTTTATCGTTATAAACGACCAGTTTTGCATACATTGTTGCTTGAAGAGCCTTAAAAAGAGCATTGTTATAAAGGTTTAGTATTTGTCAAAATCTTAACAATGCATTTTATATTATTTTTAAACCATTTCCAAAAATAAGGAAAATTGGATTGGCAAAGCCTGGTCTAATGGATAATAATGAAACTGAAAGTAAACTTGATACACAGGGTGTAATTGAGAGGTCTGGCCAAACTATCACGGTGTAGTCCATGATCAAAAATAAGACTAAAAAGTCCTATGAACATGGGTCTGGAAATGCACCCGTCTTTAGTTGCGGCCCCCCAAAGTTAAGGGTATTACGTTGAAATGTCCTCATAACTTGCCACACAAGTGGCACATTCGTCTTGCAATTTCATTACTTCATAATATAAATGTTATTTTGATGTCTTTATAATTTTGTGGATGTTGCCGTATTGAGGTAAGGGGTGTGGTGCTCCAGCAAGCCAATTTGGTGTCGTGTTCGCCCTCAAACTTTGGCAAGACCTTTCAGTTACACCCTGTATATTGTATCACTATCAGCTATTTGTGATATATATTGAGTTTCTGATATGCATCAGTTATTTTAAAAACAGGTAGGCATTATCTTTTGTGTATCTTCAGAGTGTAGACTATAATTTTAGCATTAAAAATAATTAGTCACTATGCCACGAGCCACGGCTGTCGCCGTGATGTCATCATGAGTTGGCCACTGACGAACAAGAATAGCGGCCAAAAATCTGCTATTCTCGTTCGTTAGTAGCTAGCTCATGATTACATCACGGCGAACAGTCGTGGCTCGTGGTATAGTGACTAATTATTTTTAACTAGAGGAAGCCCGTGCTATGCACGAGGCCGGTCACATTTCCCGGGATATTTTCCCGACGACTTGTCAGTTTGATCGACCACTCATGCCTGGCTCCTTTTTGGCTGCAGGTAGAGTGGAAGATTGCATTTTCAATGCAGGCACGAGGAGGGGGGAAGTGGTTTTCCTATAGGCTTTCCTTTTAGCCGGCCTCCGATATTATTATAAAGATGTTAAAATTATAGTCTACACTCTGAAGATACGCAAAAGATAATGCCTACCTGCTTCTAAAATAACTGATGTACACTATATCAAAAACTTCACTATCTTGCTGCCTCACATTGCTCCTTGATGCACAAGCCTATGACAAGAAGCAGAACATTGGACAGAGCACAGGAACAACGCACATCTCGCATCATTGAACATCTTCTAAAGCAAGAATCCATCTCCCTACATTACATCCACAGAGATAGTCGGAAGAAATTTAAATATCTGTAGGAATTTTTGTGTTACAGGAACTTGATGCACCTCTGGATATGGTCTGTAGGTACATATTTAATGCAGTGAAACCTTAAAACACAAAGTTAATTTAATACTGAGGTGGGATTTGGGTGAAGAAGTGATAAATCCCACCTGAATTTAACTCTGACTTTGGTTTGAATTTTAAGATAAAAGTAAGTTCAATGAAAAACCAACCTATGCTCGTTATTTTCAACAGTGAAACCTTATGTGGTGGGGAATGGACACTAAATAGGGAAGTGGGAATCGAACCTGGCTTTACAGGTTTTCAGATTTGATATAAAATGTCGTGGGGAAGACCATTCCAGAGGTTCACCATCCTGTGATTGTAGAAGAAACCAGAAAGCATGGTGCGAGAATAGGGTTTCTGAAGTTTGAGGGTGATCTTACCTTTACTTGGAAAAAACTAATGTCAGACGACTATGTGATCTCCATCGTTCAAGAGGGATACAGGCCTCCTTTTCTCTCGAAACCAAAACTTTCCTAGTCGGCATCAAGTGAAGCCGCCGAGGCCAGGGCAGAGAGCCACTTCTAAAGGCAGAGATCCTGAAACTTGTAGAGAAGGATGCCATAGAGGTCTCCTCATCCAACACAAAGGGTTTTTGAGCCCAGTGTGGGTGATCCCAAAAAAGAGGGGTGGCACCAGACTTATTTTCAATCTCAAAGTTACACCACCACAACCACTTGTGCAAAGAACATTTCAAGAGAGACTATCAGATCCAACGGGGGGCGCTTGGGAGGGATGAATTCACCATCTCTTACCGACTTCGAAGACACTTACCTGGCAGTACCAAGACGAACAGGATTAACACCTACCTCGTATCCCAGTGCACCCATCGGTGTTCCATTTCTTCAGGTTCTCAGACGGAAATTCATCGGTATTTCCTTGAATTGATTGCTCCAGTGGGTTGAACCAATTGGTTGATTTCCCTACTCGTGAAAACGGTATACTCGATCTGGTATTTTCTCAAGAAGTCCTGGTATTGTACGATGTTGCTGTCAAGGACCACCTGGGAAACGGTGATCATCATATGGTATCCTTCAAAGACAACCAAGGCATCTCCGGTCCCCATTTACTGAACCAGGAACGACTTATCCGCAAATCTGGCAAGGTCAATTTTGTTCCTCTGAAGTCTTCTTTAGTCACTGTTCATTGGGAAAATCAAATTTTCTCTATCGCAGAATCCTCCTCACTGTGTTAACGATAATGGGATATTCCCCTATGCCTACGGCCCGTTTTTAGCTCATTTTGCAGTTTATGCAAAAATTACATCACTTCCATCTCTATCCCACTTCCCGCTTTACTGTTTCAGTCCATCCACTCTTTTCCTTGCCGTTGGGGCGTGCAGTTGGAGAATCTTGAGCTAAGATTATTACATAGCTATAGGAAAGTCGTTCCGCGCGATCTTTTTCAGTTGAACTGAAGGGTGCCATTGACTCTACGCGATTTGGTGGCGAGTAATTTCTTTGAGGCTGGTTGGAGAGTGTAAAAATGGCGGTGGAAAGTTATGTTAGAACTGAGAAAGTGGCGGTCTGATAGGCCGGCCAGGTGTGTCCGCACGTGGATATAATTGATTCTTGAGAATGTTGAAAGTGGTTCAGTGTGGTTTCTCAGGTTCGTAATGCTTAATTTGTGGTTTTCGTAAAAAAAAAAAACCAGAATTAGCGAGGCAATAGTGCAGAGATGTGCAGTTAGGAGTTCATATGTGAAACCCATTGTCATAGTCTGTAATGACCTAACCGACTGAAAGCGTTGTGGATGGTGGTAGAGAGGAAAGTGGATTTATTGATTAATTAGCACCTCGGTCAGGTTGCAAATTTTTTTTGAGAGATGCGGAACACTGGGGCGTGCAGAGGCATCGGCTCGACCGGGCTAGGGCAAGATATTTTGTTGTATGCGCTGTTGGTAGGGATGTGTGATACTCGAAAAATTCTAGCCGAGCTGAGTATGAAACTTGTACTCGGCTTGCTGCTGGAGTCCATACTCGAATCCGGAGAAAATGCGATAACTTCGCCTATTTTTGATGGATTTTGACATTCCAATATACCAAATCGATCGTCTCGAAAGCTTTCTAGTGGTACAGATTAAAAGGCAATAACTGAAACCATTATGAAGTTGCATCCTTAAAACTGGAAAACCATGACCAACAGAGTCAGTGAAGCACCATCTTTGTCCTTATTATCTTAACAATTTAAAGAGAAACTTGCAAACAAAATATTTCCATCAAATACTCGAACTTGGCTCGATACTCGATTCTTCTACTGCAAACTCTGCTCGGCTCGACTCTAATTAAAATTTTTCTACTCGCACATCTCTAGCTGTTGGATTGTTTGACTGGGGCAAGAAAAGTTTCTAGTTGCCTTGAAAATATCACCTTTTTTATTTGCATTCTCAATCTCGAATGTTGTTCAATATAGATAATTTTAAGATTGAGGCTGCCCGTCCGAGTAGCTACCTACTGCGCAGCCTCATTCATATAAAAACTCGAGCAGAGCCGAGAAGGCCACCTTTTCTTTGCTACGCTCATGCTGTTCATCGATCCGGCTATGCCACGAGCAAAGGGAACGCCCAAAGACGGTTCTGCTGTTCCAGTTCCCCGTTCGGCCTCCCCAGCTTCGGCGGATTCATCCGCCATTGCAGCTGTAGAAGTTTTGGAACTCTTGGCGGACCGCGAATCCCTGGATCCGCTTCCTCCGCCTACCAACCCGTTCCTCTCGACACAGCCGAGACCTCCCCAACTCGCTGCGGGCAAGTAGTCCGCTCCCCAGACGTCCGTTCCATACAGAACGAATTTTCTAAAGCTAAGGAACGTTATGTTTGTATGAAGCTTCAGCTCAAGGCTCGCAAAGTAGCAGCCAAGCTTGAGTCCGCTTCCGCAACTTAACCCCTGGACTTGTCATCATGTTCTTCCCGGCACAGTGTTCATTCCGCCGTTCCGGGCCCCTCAGGCCCCCTAACCAGTTCCCAGGTGCACGAACTGATACTCTTCCCTTCGGGCCTTCAAGCGAAAGGCAGATTACACTTCAGCATGGCTAGCTTCCACTCAGAAGAAGCCACGTTCCGCAGACGACGTTCCCGGACCATCTCGCCCAATACCTGCCGTCGCTCCACCTCCGCAAGAAGACGACGAAGACCAATATTATTCACCGGATCCATCTCTTCCAGAGTGCTCCGATCCACCGTTCCCGGGTGATCCAGACCCAACTGACATTCCGCTCTCTGATCTACTGAAGACACTTGAAAAATTTTCTTTACAAGCCGTCTCAGTCTGCCGAACCAGCCAATAAGAATCATGGCTTGGCGACGGGATTGGGATTTTTTTTGCGTAAACAATTATTTTGCGCTCCCGAATGGTAGTTTTTAGTTACCGTCGGTGTGACGATCGACACCACGACAAATACATCCAGTTTTACGCCGACTTAACCTAAAACAATCCCACCCAACTTACTTAATTTCGGTTACCATTTTCTAATAAGCACCTTTTTGGCCCGGTAAAGTACACGATTGTGGTTTTAAGCAGTGCTAACCACTATCGACCTCCGACGCATGGTCGCACCGTTCCCTGAAAATGAAACCCACACACACTATAGTTGCCGATGAGAAAATGGAAATTTGTTTCACCCCAATTTACAAGCAGGAACGAAGCAGGTCCGTATGATTTTCTATGGCGGATAGCCAGTGACGTTCAGTCGCATGGCCCATACAGCGAATGCAGCACGCTTGCGAGGCAAGAACGAGAAGCGGCACAGAATCGTGGTAGTGGGATTCCCAACCTGGTGTAGAACTAATCTTTGTTATAGACATGTGCGAAAAAATAGATTTAGTGATATTAGTCCAAGCATGCGGCACTTCTGCGCGCAGCAGCATTCCATAAGCGTGAAGCTGTGAAGCAGATGGCTTTTACGGGCAGCAGGTGTACAGATCACATGTTTCGCCTCCTGACTCGATGCCAATTCATGTTGATGCCTTTTAGCATTGCTTTGGTAAAATATGATTCTAGTGATATTAAACAACTGGCTTGAAGCCGAGAAACTAAACCCACAGCGATTGATCATCAATTGATAAAAACTAAGGCTGCACCGATTCCGATACTGGATCGGTCGGCTGCTGATATTCGCGGTATCGGTTTCGGCAACTTAACATGGAAATAACGATAACTGTGGAACCGTTCGAGATTAGGACACGCGGTTCGCGGCGTTTTGCTCAGGAAATCACTGAGTTTCTTCCTAGCTAGGTTTAACCAAGCCCTATTCACTCTCTCCGAAATCCGCGCAACTTTCCGTCTATAGCACGTGCGATCAAAACATGCTGTGCCATCTGTAGGAAGCGACTACGAACTAAAGCTTCACCACCTCTATTTCCGGGCAAATCCAAGGTGGTGGTGTCGTGCGCTCATGGCGGCTGATAGATTGATTCCCAACAGTGCGGCAAACCACACATGCATGGTATTACATTTCATAAATTTCCCAGCAAGAAATTGTATCCATGTATAGTTTTGAAGTGGGTGAACGCCAGAATGATTATGTTTGTATGCTGAACTTACCATGTTGATAATGAAAGTGAAACACTGGCAGGGCCGCCGGTTCAATAGCGCTTTATTTAACTACGTTCTGAGGTAGGCGTTGGTCACGTGGCTCAACCGGCTTTTCCGCAGGTTGCGCTCTCGTGGCAAAATTTAGAAACTAGTAACTCTGTCTATGCTCTGTCCGTAGTTTTGCACGCGTTGCTTGAACGGGAAGTCTAGCAAGTGAGTTATCACGTAACGAAAGTGTAGTTATTAATCCAAGGTTTCACAATGGGTTACTTTTTAAAAAAAATTTATTTTAATAATTACTGGACTTTTGCAGAAAACTACATCTTGGATGGCAAATTAAGAATACTATTTTGAATATCGGTACCGGTAAATTTTTCCTTTTTAAAAACCGGATCGGTAAAGTTTGTATCAGTGCAGCCTTAATAAAAAAAACCAATTTTACCTGGGGAGGTCAAAATTGTTTTCTATTGCCTAAAGAAAATATACACTACCTGTATATTTCGTTGCATTCAGTTCCTTAGTGCTTGTTACCCTGGAGGATTCAAAACTCTCTTGATACGCCCATCTGGGCATGCGCCAGCACGTGCAGACCCTCCATAAACGGTATTACGGTGTTAGCCAACCATCTATTTTTCTTCTAGGTATGTCAGCCATGGAGGTGACTCCAGAGGGGAAGTTGGGTGGGTATTTACAAGTAGTGTATGTTTTCTTTAGGCAATAGAAAACAAATTTTGACCCCCCCCCCCGGTAAAATTGGGTTTTCTAATTGCCGGCTGAAAATATCACACTACCTGTTAATTTCGTTGCATTTACAGTTGACCTTGTCAATATAGGTGGCGGGCACCATCATGGTGGGTCCCCAAGGGGGTTGGTCCCAGAGATTTGGTACAGGTTGAGGTGCTCCCATGATCTCTAGCAGTTTGACTTAAGCAAGTACTGCCGGGGGAAATAATAATAATAATATAAGTTTGTTGCAAATGCAACCGGAGCGACAAGGACCGGGTGGTCACTGACTGCCGTCCGATGTTAAAACTAAAAAAAATAAAATTTAAAAGTTTAAAACAAGACGGTGGCTCGGCTGCAGAGGAAGGGTTGATGGTATTGGATTGGGGTCATGAATGCCTTACCACCAAGGTTAGACCTACCAGGGACACAATGGTCCCCGATGGCATCGCCAAACGTGAGGGACAAGTGAGGGGAAAAGCCGGGTAACGTTGCCAATGTTTCTTTAAAAAATAATAAAATAATGCTTCGTAATTTATAGCTTGGCTAAGACCAATTCGTTATCGTTAACGGATTCACATCAATTCGAGAGTTTGATTCCGTGATGGCGACAAGGATGGGGGGGATTTTAAATTTATTACCTGAAAGTATCCATGAGGGTTGAATCAGTCTTGTTTCCGTTGGGTGGTTGTTGAAGGGTTGATTGAAGATCATGAGGTGGATTTGTGTGATGAGGAATCGCAGGGTCATCAAGTGGTGTCGATGAATCATCATTCCAGGCCGAAGTTATTGTGGGTCAAAGTTGAGAATATATCGATTTGTGGCCCGGTTGTGAAGGATAAGCCATAGCCTTTGGCGGAAGAAAGGCAACCAACACATGGGAGTTTCCTTGTCTGGGTTAGGGACATTCTTCGCATTTCGTGGATGGCAGGGATGAAAGTTGTGGCATTGTCCCATTGCCAAACTTGGAGGGCGACATATGATTCTTTTGGCATCACTTGATTGGAACGGATCCATTCCTGTGCAAGTTTGTGGTGTTCACGGCGAGCGAGTTCGGGAAGAACCGGGGGATGGTTGATGGGGTTGTACAGGTGGGTATCCGCTGGAATTGCAGTTTTCCCCGACAACATATTCCATTTTGGAAGTCCATTCAGTTGTTTGAGTGCCCTGTGTAGTGAGGTGAATTGGCTTACGTGGAACAGCAGGACGATGGATTTTATGATGGGTTGGCGAATTGTTGAGCATGGTAGGGAGGATAGATGTCGGAATTTGGCGTCAGCAAGTTCATCTTCCGTCGCATTTTGGTGTTGCAGGCAGTTAAGTTTTCTATGTTTAGTTTGTAAGCATCTATTAGCTTCCAAGCATTTGATAGTTTAACTTCAAGGTTGGAGCAAGGAGTTGCGATGGGTTCACAGTTTTGCCGCAGGCGGTTGAGTTTTTTCTCGTTGAGATCAAGTTTATGTGCAGGTTGAACAAATCACAATCACCATAGTTTACAATAGAGTTGGCAGGGTAAGGGCTTGTGTCAAGTCCAAACGATGACAGTTCAGAAGTTGAAGTGTTCATTTCAGTTGTTGTCGGGGACCGAGTAAGTGGAGGAGGACGTGACGGTGGCCGGAATGGTGGCAGTCAAATTTATTATGTGTTGGATTGAAGCGGATGGAACGTCGTTAGATGGCGTGGAATTTGCACGGGCTTTCTTGTTTTTCATTTGAGTTAACGAGCGAGGGACTTTTTGTTGTAAAGTTTAATGATAGACCTTTCGGTTAGGGATATGGTCAGGCAAATTGAGCAGGGATCCTTGTCGAAGTCAAAATGACGAAGTTGGCTATCTGGGTGTGGGTCATGGCGTTTTTGGGATGAAACAATACCCACACATTTGCAGACATCAGGTTTTCGAACAGTTTTTGGGTCCCAACCTCTAATGAGGGTTGGTGATTTACCACCGCGAATCTTGGGCGGCATGGTTGAGAAGAGTCAACAGGAGATTCGGGAGGAGCGCGGGAAGCGTTGGGCCTATCCAGGCCGATGAAAAACCAAGGCGCAGGAGATGGGACGAGGTGTCGAGACAGGTGAAAAACCCCAAGGATGGAAAGATACCACCACAAACGTGACGTTGCAACGGGTGGCATGGTGGAGTGGAGGTCATGAATCCCTATGATAAGTGAACACTTTAGAAGCTTAAAGTTCAACAGATACGCTGAAAATAGGTTTCAATGAATGATTGTCAGCAAAAACGTGGTGTGTTTGTCCACACATAAAAATTGAATGACTGTGTAGATGAAACCAAAGTCGGTGGGCTTGACGTTAATGAAAGGTGTGGCGAACGAAGGATTTCGACGAATAGCAGCATTTGACATTGGACCAAGTGTAGTCATTAATGATTCATTGTGGTCAAGAGCCGGACAATTAAGGTTGAGCTGGATGTTCGGCGAACGTAGATGTGCAGGAGGTTGGAGTGAAACGATAAGCAGGGGTATGGTGAAAGGGGCCATAAGTGGTGAGCAAGACGTCCGACCCCGAGGGTGTGACAGGTGAGTGCGTGTAAGGAGGAAGATATTACAGTATTGCAGTATTACAACGTAGGTGTAGGTATTCGGTGAACGTGGAAGTTGCGGAACGTGATAGAAGCGGGTAGACCAACCTTATTTGTCGGCCAGGACAGAGTTAATCGGAGAACGCAGACTCCATGGACGAGTGTGAAGTTCGGCGTACGTTGATGTTCTTCAGGTGAGAGAGTTGCCTTCGGCGAACATAGGGAGGAAGAAGGGTGTGAAGTAGCAATCGTGGCACCTATGGAGAAGTGAGGTATAACATATGACAGTAAGAAGTGATGATGGGAGAGAAAAATGGAGGTGTTGATGCGTTCAGGAGTGCATATAGGAGAGCACAGGAAGTTAAGGGAAGGAAGATTCCGTCAAACGTGGAACAATGTTCAGATATCATCGTTGGTGCAATCATAGGGCGTACAGGCAGAATGATCGATAAGACGTCCACATGAGCAATAGGCGAGCGTAACTGAAATTGGCGTACAAGGAAGGCTTTATCCACATACCGTTGGTGAATTCAACAAGAAATTTCGGCGAGCGTGGGAGTGATGTGACGAACGTGCAAGTTATGCAGAAGGCTTGTGTTCGGTGAATGCGTTGCTTGTGTTTGGCGAAGGCTTGCTTGGCTTTCGGCGAAAGTTATGCGTTCAGTGAAGGCTTGTGGCTTTTGGCAAAGGCTGTGTGTATGGCGCAGTAATGCCGCTTTTCGGCGAAGTATGTGCGTTCAGCAAAGCCTTTGAGCATGTGGCGCAGGTTCAGTTTCCTCGAGCTTGCGGTGAAGGCTTGGGGAAGGTCCTCTTCGTTTGGCAGTTTGATTCAACTTGGGCTTGATTGATATTCGGTGAATACTCTGTTAGTCGACGAAGCAGACGTTCAGCAAATGTAGGCATCGGTGGTAGGCCTTCTTCTATGGTCCTTCGGCGAACGTTTCACTCTTCAAAGTTCGGGAGTTCCTCGTCGATGCAGTCAACGTGTGATGAAAACATGTACGATGGGGGGCAACGTTTGGCAAACATGAGGTCAAATAGTGAACGTTACTGAAGCAAGAAGATTAAGGCGGTGTTAACGGTTAAACAGAGCCAATCGGCGAGTACAGCATTCAATGAGGAAGTAAGACGTTCGGCGAACGTGCACATCCAACAACGTGTGAACGTAAGGAGAATGAAAATGAATGCATGCCGGAAGGGTCTTTCGGCGAACGTTGAAGCGGGAGGGTAACAATGGCAGTGTGTCGCAGCCGGAGGCTGGAGGAAAAAGGATGATTGGCTAACGCCGTAATACCGTTTATGGAGGATCTGCACGTGTCTGCGTGTTGGCGCATGCGCAGATGGGCGTATCTAGAGAGTTTTGATTCCTCCAGGGTAACAAGCACTCAGGAACTGAATGCACCGAAATTTACAGGTAGTGTGATATTTTCAGCCGGCAATTAAAAACCTATTTTTTAAAAATAGATCACCTAAATTAGCCTTGATGACCACACCTCTTACAGTTTCGTACAGGTGGTGATCTCCATTAACAGATTCCTTTACCAATGTAGATGCTCCTGACTTAGTACAGAGGGCATTTCGGAGCCATATTCCCCGAAGGTTTTTTTTAACACAGCAACTTTATTTACTCCAAGTTAAACAAAAATCGTGTGAGTTGGTGGACATATTACTAAAGGAAACTTTTATCCAGTGACTGTTTGCAACTTCTGTACAAGCAAGTCTGTAATTTGTCCAAATCCTTGTGTACTGCAGCCCAGACAACTAGTACTTAGTACGTTGGATAGTAAAGGCTGAAAACTATTTATTTTCACATATCTTTTGAAGTTTCATGATTTCATTTCTTGTAGCATACAAATTAAACATGATGTAAAATACATTGAGTTGAATTTTTTTTACTGCAGTTTGTTGATCGTTTAATTACATGGAATTAACACAGTAAGTTTTAGTAAATGACTAGGAACTGTAGTTTATGATTATATAAGTAATGTTAGATTGGAAATGGAGTTAAAACTACCTTGACTCATGTCGAGGCTTTGCATCTTCGTTATGTGCACAAGTTAAGAATACTCCACTACTGTCCACAATTGACCTCCAAGAGTGAAAATTCTCCATCGTACGCCGACTTCCACACTACAGATATTTCCCTATATAGAAAAATCTATGACTGCAACCTGCAATCTTCTTCAGGCTCTTCAGAGGTGATTCATTCTTCTGTTTACATTCTTCGTTGTGAACACGATCACCATCCGAGTTTGAAATCGCTACTTCACGTAGCCTCCTAAATTAGATGGCCCTTCCTCACTGCCAAGCTCTCACTTCTTCAGTATGCCGTTCCCAATCTCTCAGTTTCCATTTTGCATCCAGTTGTTTTCGCATCTCTAATTAGGTTAGACACTTGAAAGTGGAAGTCAGCGTACTATGGAGAATTTTCACTCTCTTGGAGGTAAATTTAATATAGTGTTCTACAGTAATTAGCATCATCGTTACGGACTGTCCACAATGTCTCAGTTTGTTCAATGCTGGCTGCCATGGGTGGCAGTAATATAGACAGTTTCAATTACAAATTTTTCAATATTAAGTGCATTTTTCATACTGAACACCAGTATCGTTGGACAGTACTTTGGCCGATTCAACATATAACCATGGGTAGATAGGTTTATCTACCCATGATATAACTTATGATTATGTATATGTGATCCAAGTGTTAAAAACGTTCTCAAATAGTGCACAACAAACGCTTTATACGCAATAGATGTCGAACTTGTTTTTCTTTTTCACTGCATGGTTTTCTCCTTTACTTAATTTTATGTGGGGCAATATGTTGTATAACTGAAGACTGACAACAGAAATGGCTTGATTGATGAAATTTTAAGATAAAAATGATAGGGCTGTTCCGATACTGGTCTCGTACCAGTGTCGGCGTAATCCATTTTCATCCGATACTTGCAACCGACACCATATAACCTTTTTTGTTTTTGTGGTTTTGTAATTCAAACCACCACTTGTTTGAAAATTATAAAGTTTTGATTTGACCAAACTATTTAGCATTTTCTTGTTTGTATGCCAAGTATCAGATCGGTTTTGCCTATACTTTGCTTGCCAGTATTGGTAAGGATTTAAAAAAGTCGTATTGGAACAGCCCTAAAAAAATGATCTGATCAGGATGTAACTTAATTTAAATTTGACACAAAACCACCATCTTCGTAATGACTGATTATAGGCACATCTTCAAAGTTTTGAGCTGCGGAACCTACTCAGCACTTTAAAATAGCATTATGACACCGTCGGCCGGCTTTTCATTAACAACTGCATTTGTTCTCCTCTGGTACTCCGGTTCAATTGATGAAATGAAAATTATAACTAAGTTGACAATGTACAGTAACATGGCACCCACAACAATCCAGAAAGAGTAACCAAAGCTGGAAAGACCGTCCGATGTCCAACCTTTCTCTGATTCTTCACTGCTCATCACATTGTGTTTGAATTTGGTGTAATACAGAGTCACCCACATTATGATGCAGATGAGATTGAAAATGGCTGAAAAGAGAAACAGTTTTGATTAGTGACAACGGTTGTCATGTTGTGAAAAACAAATTACCAGCACTGGAATTCTGATGCAACATGATTGGCAGTGGCAATAAAAACTATCTAAATAGTTGTTTAAAAGTTTCTTACTGTGATCTTATAGTTGGAAATAATTATTACCAATACGGAGCCACTTCTGTCACACTAGCAAGCCAATTTGGAAGGGGGAACAGAGTTATTAACTGGGGATTCAGAGACTATTCCCATTCAGAAACAAGGGTGTCTTAGGGGGTCCATCTCTGATGACGAGGCAGAAAGAGACAGCAGTCAAGTCCTCTCCAGATAATGTCGCAGCGCGCAGGGGATACTCGACCCTTTCTCCTCTCGAAGGGTCTACCACTGGACTAAGATCTCGGATAACGACTGGAAGGGGGGGTGTTTCATCACGCCCTTCGGTTTTTGGTACGAGGGCAACTATCATCATTCTTTATGAAGTCTATGGTATTGACAAAAGCGAGCGGTCACGGGATGAAAAATCTGTACTCTTCAGACTGATCAAAGTCTCCACGCATGAAGATAAAAGGCATGGCAGGGTTTGGGTGTACAGTTCTGTCATGATGCTGAGTGAGTAGATCCAACCTCAAGGGAAGCAAGATCGGTTCCTCTTTCTTCAGCAGGTCGGCTATAGCACAGCGATTTGGATGAAAGATCCCAGGGAAGCCCTCACGTTGTTTATCACCTATTGGAGGCTGGAGAAAGAGGGAAAAGCGTAAGCAAATATCTCCGTGCCAGGAGATGCTTAGACTGTCCGTCGCCCATGCCTGAGAGGCCGGAAATCGAGATACAAAGTTCCGGAGTTGGGTGTTGGAGCGAGTACCAAACAGATCCACCTAAAGTGTTTGCCATGCCAGGAAGATCGACTAGCACATCGTCGATGACGGGCGCCACTCCGTTGTTGAAATTTTGTCTGAAGTGAACAGCTCGTCGGCCAGAACTTGAGCTTCCCGGCAATATGTCTTGTGAAAAGCATCCCTTGAAGCCTGGGGCACAAGGCGAATGTATATCTCAGGAGTCTATCTGACCTATCATTGCTCCCAGGAGGTTCTGTTATGGAGGGTTAACGCAGGTTGACATAGGGGTTGACGGCGACAGCAATGGTTGAATGGACTGTCAAGCATAATGCCGTGTATTGTTGACAAGTTAGATGACTGAGTTAATATTCAGGGATTCCAGGTGATCCCAGGTGGTAAGCCATCATTGGTTGAGATGGATGACCTGAAGAGTTCGATTGTTGACTGGGGTTGTCAGCGAAATGTTGTGCATTGTTGACAAGCTGAATGTCCAGATGGGTCAACGGTGAAGGGTTTCAGCTGGCGGACAAGAAGGGGTCCAATGCATGTTTCGAACATTTTAAGTTGGTGACGTGAGGATCACAGGTGGTGAGCCATTGACAGTTGACTTGAAAGTCCTGATGACTATGATGGTTGCATGGGGTTGTCAGTGAAATGTTGTGTATTATTGACAAGCCGTATTACCGGATGGTGGATGAATAGTGAAGGGCTTCAGCTGGTGGACTGGAAGGGGCCCCAGCTTGCTTCAACATTTCGGGATGGAGACATGAGGATCTCAGGTGGTGACCCTTTAACAGTTGACTTGAAGGTCCTTATGGCTCCAATTGATGCATGGGGTTCTCAGTCAAATGCCGTGCATTGTTGACAAGTCGTTTGTCAGTATGGTGGAAAGCAGTGAAGGGCTTCAGGTGGTGGACTAGTAGGGCCCAAGCTTGCTTCAAACCATGCAGGTTGGAGAAGTGAGAGCCATAGATGGTGAGCCATTTACAGATTTGAAGGTCCTGATAACTGCGATGGTTGTGTGGGGTTGTCAGACAAATGTCGCGAATTGTAGACAAGCCGGGTGTTCGGATTCAGGATGAATGTTGGACTGACAGGGGCTGTCAAACTAATGTCGAGCATTGTTTTACAGCCTTGTCTTGTTCAGTGTCTGAGGAGGCTGTTAGATAAATGCCGAGCATTAATGACAGGTCAGGTGTCTGAGGAGGCTGTCAGATAAATGCCGAGCATTAATGACAGGTCAGGTGTCCACATGGTGGGGAGGGATCCGGAGTTTGCTGGACTTGAGGGTCAGGATGATTGGCGTTGGTGTCCAGGCCCGTCACATGAATGCCGTGCATTGTCTACGAGCCAGGAGCTGGAGGCTACGATTCATGGTGGACATGTCATTGAGGAGATTCCATGGACGCCACTGACGAATGCGAATGCCGTTGGTCTGTGGTTCACTTGTCGTCAGGGAGGTGACTTGGACGCCATGACGAATGCGAATGCCATGCGAGTCAGTCACGGTGGACTTGGCCATGGTCGGTAGCGCCCTCAGGTGATGAAATTCAAACGATGCGTGGAGAATTGAAGGCATTCGTTGGCGAATGCGGTGGCGATGGATACAATGAGAAAAAGGCAGAGGCGACTGCCTGACAGCTCGCTTTGAGAACAAAAGATGCATTTGCTTGCGAGCAAGCTCTTATGTAAGGGGGGGCTGCGCATGCGCAGTGGGTTGTGGAGCTGGGGCGGATCGGCGCAACCCAAGGCAAGGGAGCATAAATGCAAAAATTTGACAGGTATAGTATTTTTTTCAGCAATAAGAAACTAACATTTTAATTCTGTATTATTTTAATGTGAATGAAAAGTGAAACAAAGACACGACACTGTTGACATTGTGGCTTTAATGCTAGTATTGCAGCTAAACTAGAGCTGGGTCAATAACTTGCCATGCGACCGATTAGCTGATAAGTAATTAGAGTCGCTTAGTTTTCTAAAAATATTTCAATATACTTTTTTTTTATGTAACACGATTTACCTGCAACAGTATTCCATACGTAGAGTCCTCGAACTCCAGTGATACATTCAATTGGGGTGGTAACAGCATTCAATAATGCAAATCCAGCCCCGACGACACCAAACAGAATGGCTAAGGACAAGAAAATGATGGTGGCTAGCCAAAGCCGAAAGTCGATGAAGTCGTTGTTTTTATCATGTTCCCCTTTTACTGAAAAACACAAGGACAAATTATTAGTATTAATCTCCAGCAAACAAAGGCCCCCCCCCCCCCCATCCCACCCCCTGTAGAAAAAGTACAAAACTGGTTTAGTCATTTGCAGCCATGTAAAACTAACAGAACGGTTTAAACACTAAATTCTTCGTCACCATTTAGATTTAGATGTCCTTTTAGCTTTCCCTCTCACACAATACGCTGTTATGCTCTTATCGGTCCAAAGCAAACTTTTTGCCGTATGCATGGCCCATACATAGAAGGTAAATCTACAGAGCAATAATCGCCTGGTTGTTGTTTATTTATATTTATACAATGATAGTGTCAGCCTATTTAAAGGCAGTGTTATGATGATTGTGTACCTTGCCTGCAGTCTAATTTGTATGCTTGCGCATAATGTAAGAGTGTGTGTGGGTGTGGCTCCGGTTCCGCTGAAAGGCGACTCAAATAGCGACACAGCAAGTTTGCCAAGTGGCATCATGTTGGCAGAATTTCGAAACTTGTTGGTTAGTTTGCAATTTTGCCACTTGGTGTAGAGATGGCAACACCTAGCAAACGTCCCTTACTCTAGATTTTAATAGCATTTTTTTGGTTTGTTCTGATATGGCCTTTACTGTAGGAGGCTCTGGCACAATTGACTTAAACACACTGAATGCGCGGGCACTACTGTGTCAATAACCAAATATGTGCAAGGTGCACCAACATCATTACAACAATACACATGTTAGGCAAGGGTCACTACTTGTTTCTGGTTGTACGAGTTATAAAACCTCTAAAATAAGATCAGGATTATCTTGAAAATTGAACAGCTAACAGTCCTGGCATTTTGCACCCGATACTGGAAATGAGATTAAAGCCGCGAAAGAAACATTGGTACTTATAAGCACTCGCATTAATAATTACGGGCCGCGTTACGCCTTTTTACAGTTCAATAAATAAATAAAAAGTAGTGCCAGCGTCAAATCGCAAAAGTGTTACTTTTTTTTGCTTTACTTTGAGTACAAAACGTGGCGTTCTGTCGTTAAAGCGGCCTATTGTACAGCTCTACGCTGGCTTTAGAATGGCTCACCTGTATTTGTTAACTTGGCTAATACTGGGAAGTCCCAAGCGTTAACATTCTTGATTTCAGTTGCACGTTTAGAGGCTAGTTCAGTTAACTTTTAAAATCGCAAGGAAAGTAACATCTCTTACAGTTTAATAAACACAAAAATAGACAAATGAACCGATTCTGAATAAATTTCTTGTTATTCTTTATTTTTTCTAGCATGTACTATTTTATATGACAGTTGGGTCTACATCGTCATTAAAACCTTGGAAATTTGGTCTGTGAAAACTACGTACTAAAATATGTCTTTTTCACAATGTTTCATCGCATTTTGTAAGGCAACTCCAAAAAAAGAAAAAATGTAATTAACAAAAATAAAAATTAAAACCACCCACATCGACTTTTGGTATGTACACTTATGAGAACCAAGGTATTTATTTTTTGCGAGCTAAAAGGTAAATTTTGGCAACTTTCACTTGCACATCTCAATTCTTGGCTTAAATTTGTGGCCATAAAACAACTGATATTCGTTGTGTGGACGTTTTTTGTGATGAAAACTTTCACGTATTTGCCCTGTATTTTGTATTTCGTTGCTAGCTTTCTTTCCACAACGATAAACATCACATGGAAAAAGCAAAATTTGTTTAGTAGTGAAACCCTATTTAAATGGAAAATGATGTACCGTAAATCAGTGGCATAACTATAATGAGGCAGCTGCCTCCGGGCCCACCGACTTTGGGGGCCCCCTCACTGACCTCAATTTAAAATTTGTTTGTAGCCGCAAAATGCCAGAAGTAAGTTATTCCTATAGTTTCGTAAAAAAAGTTGTCATTTGTTGAGAAAAATTAATTGTTTTATTTATTTTTTATGAAGGATGTGGGGAGGGGGGCGGCAAGCTCCACCGGGCTCTTGCCTTGTGTGACAAAAAGAAATTTTTTATGAACGGGGGTGGGGGGAAGCGGCCTCTACTGGGCTCTTACCTTGCGTGGCAAAAATGCATTTTTATTTTAAATGAAAGGAGCACATTTTTTTTAATGAAGAGGGGGAGGGGCCTCCACTGCACTGTCGCCTCCGGGCCCCAATTTTGAAGTTACGCCTGTGCCGTAAATTTTGCACATTTTCAACATCCTCCCATGTCACATTGTGTTACAACTTCTGCGACCCCCCCCCCCCCACCCCAGAAAATAATGTCACAAATGTTAATCCCCTCCCCTTTACATCGATGGGGGTGGGGGACTTGTATGAAACATTTTTTGTTGTTTGGAGTAAAATGTACACATGTTTTATGCTGTAATAAAATCAAATACAAATTAGCAAGCAAATATTGCGCCATAGCCCGTCCCCCCCCCCCAAAAAAAAAAAAAAACAACCCTTTCTGGCGTCATTTATGGACAGCCACTAACGAAATGGGGACAAAGAAGAGGTGGGTTAAAAAAAATATGGGCTGACCTTTTGGTTACGGCTAAAAAAAAAAAAAATTAGTACGTTAGTTAATGTTAGTAGAATAACAAAGCATTAGTATCACCTGTAGCATTGTTAATTGACTGTTCAATGTGATCATCTTCGTCTTTCTTCCACGTACAGAAGTTTTCAGATGCCACACAAGAAACTACAGGACAATAAAGCAGAAAAGAATTGTTAGTGATTATTTTTACTAATTTTGCTAGAGGATACAGGCAAACGTCAAAGAGAAATTAAATTAAATTACACTCGTAAGTATTTATTTATATTAATTTTTGGCTATGTTTAATACTCCTAGTTCTAAACACAAAGCGAATGTCTAAGATCTATTTCATGGCTTGAACGCAATTTTAACAGGCTTTTCATAATTAGTTTTTCGTTTATGTGCCACAGATGGTGCCGACTCGTTTGTCGTTTTATACTCAATTAATGACTTCCATCTATTAAAAGTGACACTATCACCAATTGAAAGTTACAGAATATGGTAACATCTAGCGATATCTAGCACATGCTTGCATCAAGCAAGGAATGCACAACGTAATTTCTTTTAACGAAACAAACAAGCAACGACCTCATTAATTATCGAGTGATAATTTGGTACGTCCTCGTGCACCTGGGAGCACACTATAAAGGTTAACAATATTTGCCTCTAGATGGCGCCATGGTATTTTCGTTCGCTTTTCAATTGGTGGTAGTGCCACTTTAATGCAAAAAAACAGTAAGAGCAAGATGATAGGCGTCCTTAAAAAATATCCTTAAAAACAGTGAAACAAGACAAATCCATGTAACGAATTTCTACAAAACACTAGTCGTTTTGTATAGTAGCCTTACATTTGCCTCAAACGAGAATGTAATCCTAATTTTATGCTTTCCGTTGTCACAAACTACTTATCTAAAACGACTGACTTGTACACTAGTTTTGCAACAGTGAAAGGCAGGCCACATAAATTGTTTTAAGCGATCCAGGCTGCAATAACAGGTCCAGGGTGCAGCCCAAGGACTGATTTTTGGGTCTGCGCTCACATTACCGTAATAGAACTTACCTTTTTTCTCTTTGTTAAATGGCAATTTACTTAGAAGAGTGATGCAAAGTATTTTGTCCTCCGAGATAGTATAGGCTACGGTTTGATTCCATGAAATCTCACTTGCTGCCAAAACTGAGTGGCAGCTAGGCTAATAATTGACTTGATGTAGTCTCGTCTCCAAATCAAGTGAACGCCGCTTCAAATCCCGTTACTGACTGACCAACCGAAGGGACTTGAATTTTAGCAATGTCACAAAGTTACCGGTACACTATTAAACAATGCCCATCGAGGTTTAAGCGTTGTGACAGTTATAATGTCCAGAATACATCCCATACTTGCTGACGAAGTCTGGCAGTGTCGCACACTACCCTGACTGGCAGGGATGTTGCCAGATTTTCCCTGTCCAATCACAAAATATTGCCAAAATCACTTGCTAATTGCTGCTTGTTACTTACTTCAATGTAAAGGATTTTTGTCTTTTTCTTTTGGTTATTATCGACTGAAATTTTTGTTTTGGTATTTTGCCACACACCTTTTGGAAACTGGCAAATGTTTGCTTCTTTAAATAAACAAATAAAATATTGAGATATAAAAGTTTTCATCACCAAATTTACCCTTCAATTTCATTTATTTGTGAGGTTTGTGCTACTGGTATTGTGTTAAAATTAGCACTGCATTTTCTTCATTTAGAACAGATTATACGGCTCAACACAATAACTGGGAAATAGGTTGGGAACAGCGAGATTACCGTAGAATTATTTTAAAGCAGAGATTTTTATTTCACAAGAAATATCATCTAAGTGTTAATGTTTGTGTTCTTGTTCGCAACACTAAAGCCAACCAATTACTTCCTGTGTAACATCGGAAGTAAAAATGACTACGGAATCAACATTTGCACTCCGTGCTCTTTGCACAAAATTTTGTTTTTAACTGCTAATGTAATCTCGAGTCGAAGAAGGCCAATTTTGCTTGGGAATGCCTACAGTCTTTTACACGCTATAAGCGACATCTTTCTATAGTACAGGGTTGGGCTGCACACGAGACAGTCATTCACCCGACCAGACTCCCATCCCCCCCCCCCCCCCCCACACCTCCCAAAAAAAACCTTTTTCAGATACCAAAACACAGTTTTTATAAACATAAACGCAATAAATATTGTTTCTTAAAAAAAACTGAATCACAAACGATACTAAAAGAACGTACCAAATAAAAGTTTCCATTTAAAAATAATATTATTTCTAATGCCAGGCAGTTTGAAGATTACACAAAAGTTTTTCACTTCAGCAAAAAATTGATATGGAAGGGACATCACGTTTTTGTCGCAGAATCCCAATGTTTTCACGTGATACGGCTAATGAATACTAAATTATACGGTGTGTGTGATCCTTTGAAACGCTCCATGACGACGTTTGTTTTTGCCGCATATCCAGAACGACAAATGTCACACGGACGCGAACGACCTTGAAAGCATGAATCAAAAACAAGTTTTCGTAACAAAAGGTGTAACAAATGAAAATGAAACTAGTTTTAACTGCTTTACGTTTTAATTGTTCAAAAATTATGAATTTTTAAAGGAGAGATGTCCATTCCATTTTACTACGACAGACACCTTTACTGTCCAATATAGATAGTGCCACGGTAAAATATTAAAATTGGCCGTCTCTCTGGTGCCGGTGACTGCAGCTAGGTTTGAAAGACTCCGGTACCGATGAATTTGACGCCATGGCTGTTTGCTGTGACGTGTATATCACGTGACTGGGCTAGTCAATCAGACGGCCAAACAGCCGTTGTTCTCGTTCGTCATTGGCTAACTCATGGTGACGTCACGGCAAACAGCCATTGCGCATGGTTTAGGCCTTGATCGTGTTAAAGAACAAAACCTGTCTAATCACACGATACCTAACTTACCTTATCCTAACCAAACCTGATCATCTCTAAACTAATCTACGTTTTCCTAAAAAAAAAACTTTCTTTTTGTGGGTTTGCCGGGATTCATACACGCAGAGCTGCAGTCCCGGCAACGCGTCCAAGATAGGCTTGAAACAGTTACGGACCAACCGGGACTGGAGAACGTGTACCTTTAACTTCGGCTTTCACTCAAAGTCACTACACGTTGACGTAGTCTACGTTAAGGATGGTTGAGATTTCGTAACATCCTGTTTTGAATATTGAGAATTCGACAATGCCCCGTATTCTGAAGCGGAGTTCTGGGTTTAACCACAACTCACCCCACCCCAACGTATTCGGGAAGGGAAAGGTCCCCTGAGCATAATCATGTTCATGTCGATTGTGGCAGGTAAGTAAAGGATGTAGGACACGGAGGCCCTGGACAAATAGGCACTCTGACATATCCCATTTCGCAGAAAATAAAACGGTTAATATTTTTCTTAAAAACGGGAATTCCCGCTGCACAGAATCCCGTTTCGCAGAATAATTTTTTTTCAATGATGTGCCTCGCGCTCACTGTGACTAAAAATATTATAACATCAGAAACCGCGACTAATCACAAATTTCTTCTAAGGAATGCGTCTTTAACTTCTCCAATGTTGAATTTTTAATGAATATTTTGATTCGGCGAAACAGGATTCTGCAAAACGGGAATTCTCATTTCGCAGAAAAACTTAATCCGTGTTATTTTCGAAACTAGATTTTCGAAGTGGGATTCTTAGAAACGAAAATGAAGTTAGTAGAATGAAGAGAAAGAAAGAAATTTGGAAGATCGCTTCGCAATCCGTCCCAAATAAAAAATATTTTTTTTTAACTTGGTGTGTATTTGTCCGGGATTTATTTATTTGAATGACTATTTGTCCACAGGGTGGCGTCCAAAAGCTCATAATGAAATTCCCTGATTTTTCCATGTTTTCCAGATCAATACTAACACTTTTCCCTGTTTTTTTTTAGTCGAAGGAAGGTGCAGATCAGGACCAGTTAGGGCAATGCTTTATTAAATTAAGCATTGCCCTAACTGGTATTGGTACACAGAGCAGGAAAAGGCCACAATCTGAACAAAACTAAAAACTCACTTAACACCTAACGTCCCACATTACTTAGGCCTAAGAAGTTTTCTCTTTATCAGAAATGAAAAAAAAGGAAATGAAGTTTTAACTGAAATAAAGTGAAGGTTTTAGAAGTAAAAAATTAAATCCGAATACAACCTTTATAGGTGAAAGGTTGTCCGGAAATTGTTCAAATTCCCTGATTTTTCCAGACATGATAAATTCCCTGAATTTTCCCGGTTTTAATTGTATAGGTGAAAGATTGTCCGGAAATTGTTCAAATTCCCACATTTTCGGTAAATATTATCAAATTCCCTGATTTTTCCAGACATGATAAATTCCCTGAATTTTCCCGGTTTTCCAGGCATGCTGGTGCAAGAGGGGGACGAAGGGGGCGGTCGCCCCAGGTGCCGAAAGGGGAAAGGGCGCCGAAAATGCTGCCTCTCCCTCCAAAAACAAAATTGAAAAGAAAGTTGAACTTTAATAAATGCTCCTTTGGAAAAGCCTAGCCTAAATTCAATTGGTCTTGAATTTGTGAGTTGCAGCAGTAGTTTATGATAGAGGTGCTCTCTGACTGGCCAAAAAACTCACAGGAACATGAATTTGGCAACAAATAATTAATTTTCGGCCCGGTACTTGGATCTTGTTCACAATAAAAATGTTAAAACACTAAAAAGCTGGGAGCTGCTACAAATTGTGGACTTCACACAGCCGTCATGTTGGAAAATCATCCAATATGGCAGATCCCACTTTTTTTTTGTTTTAATATTTTCATTGAGAACAGGCCCAAATTCCGGGCCGAAAATTAAATATTTCTTGCCAAATTCATGTTATGGTTAGTTTTCTTGCCAGCCAGAGCACCTCTGTCATAAACTAAGTACAATTGTAATCCTTCAAATGTAGACAAATATTTTTGTCTCATGCTAACCTACACGTCAGAAGACAATCTTGAGTTTCAGTGTGATCTCTGTGGCACCATTATGGGTTAATTTTGGGGCAGATTTGGGAAACATACCTGCTGTATAATAGCGATAAAGTGGGGCGCTCAATAAGCTACTGGCCCCGGGCGCTCAAACGCTTTGCTCCGGCACTGTTTCCAGCTAGAACGCCACCCTGGTCAAGTGCCTAAATTGGCGTTCCTATGTGTCCGGGGTAATCGGACAGATGCTCACTGGACCAGTAGCGGATCCAGGATGAAATTGTAGGAGGGGCGATTCCAGTTCAGCTAGGTCTTAAGAACACTACCATCTCCAGGTTTCAGGG
>JAHWFP010036502.1:0-17852 GCA_023313725.1 Lithobius niger
AAAAAAAAGACTTTGGCATCAAACTTGACCAGAATTTTGCAACAGACATGACTTAACAACCTTTCACCACACACGTTTAAGCTGGAAAGCAAACATTTCAAAACTATAATTATGTGCGCACTTCGTTGTTGTCACTGACTCCGTCCGTATCCTATCGAGGATTTTGTAAACCTGTTGGATCAATACTTTAAAAATCAAAAATTTAAAAATAAAAAAAATGAAAGTGGAAATTGTCACATGCGCGGGCATCTCAGTGGCAAGTCTTAAGTGACGTCATGCACGAAGAAGAGACTTTTTTTATTCCACGGTATGGATAGCTGTGAACAACTGCGATTGGGAGTTGGGGGGGGGGGGAGGCGGTGTAGGGCGTTGCATCTGTTAGCCCTGTTCTTGACATTCTTATGCTATAATAGTAAAGAGATTATGAAGCGGGAGACCAGTGCATCTGTTACGATTAAGCACATGATTACACATTAACTGAACCTATAAGGTAATTTTTTTGTTTTTGTTTTTTGGGATGGCGACCGAATCAATATTTACCAAATCGTGCAAAAGGCGGAGGGGAATGGGAGAGTGAGGAGCAGTTTTTAATTCAAATACCCATCCAAATTTAACTGCGTGTAGGAAAGTAGAGGAAGAAAGGGGAGGAGACGGACGTGTGGGAGTACGGGAAGGGAGAGGAGATGGAGAACAGGGAGAGGCGAAAAGATTGGAGGAAAGGGGGAGTACGCAGGAAGAAAAATTACCTGTCACAGTAAACAGATAAATTTACCCTTTAAACCAAACACCGAACGAACGCAGTGAAACGAAACCCTGCGCAAAATAAAACTACGGGCGAAGTACGACTGCTACTTCGTTATAAACCAAAGGGTTTGAAGAATCCCAGCTGTACAATGGGATGGCTTAAGAATAGGCCCACTGTAGCATTATGTTTAGTAACCTATTCACTGCTTCAAGCTGTATCAAATAACCTAATATTATACCACCACAAAAATAAAAAATAAATGTGTTGAAAGTTTGGGCTTCTTCCGGCTATAAGTTAAATTTGATATTTTTTTGGGACAAGAGCTTATGTCTAATACAGATAAAAATCCGGTATGAAATAACAGAGGACGCGCAACGAAGACTATGATCGTATTTTTACATTTTTAAAATTTTATTTCGTTATCCGTTTAAAGCAAAGAATAAATATAGAAGTAGAACTTGAAAAAAAAATTCGGTTTCGACTCACTTCAGCTGAAATTGAATTCTGCATTTTGACAAAAACGTAGGTATGGCTAATAAATTAAGTAAATAATTCGAAGCCATGCTAAGTGCTAACCCCAATGCCCAACGCGAGCTTTGTGATTGAGTCCCCGGGGACCCCGAGCAAAGCGAGGAGCAACAGCCCAGTGGTCAGCGTCGTCGTCTTCAAACCAAGTGAATACCGGTTCGAACCCCGCGACAGATCCCCCCCAAAAAATCACCTAGTTCGGCATGGGCAAAAAAAGGTTAAAAAGCAACTCTTATTAAAATCAGTAAGTGTGTTGTCTTAACTCCGTTAATCAGGCGTTATAATGGGAGACGGTTAACCAAAATAGTAGGATAATACCCCATTGAAATAACATTTGTCAATGTTTTTTTTCAGTGGGATATTATCCTACTATTTCCGTTAACACGCTTCCCACCAGATTGCAGCACGCACCAGCGCAAGTGGCGCAAGACAAATACCTGCAGTTGTTTTGCCTAGGTTAGGGCGCGTTTAGCAACGATTCGCATTTGCATTCTCGCAGCAAGAATCTAATCGCGATTTCAAAGGTGTCGTTGCCATGGTAACAATGCTACCTGTATTAGCTAAATCCGACGTCGTTTGAGTCAATGATTGCAGTCTTCTAATCTGTGCCAATAAGATGAAGAATTCCTCTTAACGAAACAATTTTCCCAGTCGCATCTGAACTCACATTATTGAGTGTTTTCGTTGCGAGGCGGGAGAACTAAAACCGCCGCCATGTTGGAATTTCAGGTGATTTCTAGCTTCTAGCTGCGAGAATGGAAATGCGAGTCATTGCATAAACACGCCCTTAGTCTTAAGTTCTTACAGACTATGTGCGGAATTAGTCCTTGGTTTGATTCAATAAACAGCTAGTACAGATTCGTTCCTATTGTTTTAGCCTATTCCTATAAAACAAACCGTAACAAAATGAGCCTAGCAAAAAAGGACCTTCATGTGAGCGATTTGTTGGTCCAGTCTTGTGGGTTAAAAATATATCGCGGATGCAATCCTATTTACGTTGCCTTTTGAACTTCTGTGTCAGACTGCCTGGGAGGGGAATCGAGCCCACGACCTAAGGCAACGGAAATTGGTTGACACCCGTATCTATTTTTAACCCGTCTCGAGCCCATTTGGCTTTCCATCATGTCTCGAGGGTGGCACTAGCTTTCGCACAGAACGCACATGAGAAAGTTCTGCAAATGTATGTTTTTATTATAACTTTTATCATTTTCTGTATGGTTATCTGCCTGCGAGGAGCTCAATTTTTTTCCAAAGCAATTACGAAATGGAAAAAAAACGAACGGGCTCTGTATTTTTTTTTTTTTTTGGCCAATTACGAGACGACATCTGGAACGGGCTGACTTAATCCAGCCTCACCATGAAATTGTACGTTAAACGTCGAACGCCGTTGTCGAAACCCTACAGTTTCCACCCTGAATTGCCAGAGATCGACGAAATTCAGTATTTGACGTCGTATCGTATCATAACTATTGAGCTGCAGTAAGAATTGTAAAAAAACCGACGGATCGTTTGGGCTCCACAGAATGACTCTTTATCACTAGGAGATCGAACCACTGTACCGATTTTCAATTTTAATATCTTAAAGCACAGGTACATTCCGCCTCCCTTATGACAGGTTTTTTTTTATCCGAACCTTGCAATACGTTATTACCATTTTTTTTTCTGGAGGGCAGGTACCCACCTGGCACCTTTAGGGAATATTTTTAATGAAGATATTTTTTTTTTTTAACTTCTTACCTGTAGATCACATCGAAAAACACAGAATACAAGTCTGAAACAGAATTGAATTTTCTTAAGGAAAGGTCCTATTCAATTTTAGAAAAAGGTTAACCCTTATGGTCCAAATTTGTCATATTCTGCCAAATTAACAGAAAATAGCATGTTTAAGTATTGCATTGTACAGCATTCCTGACTACGCAGCTTTGCTGTTACCTTTCTAATTACCCTAGATGGACATACTTAGGCTCTTCTGCAAGGTGGTGATGTATTTTTTCCAACATTACTAATCATAATTGTGTATTTTAAAAAAGGGACCGTAGCGGCAAAAGAGCAGTGATTTTCGAATTTAAATTGCTCGTATGAACTAACTAATTTTTCTAAATGAACATACTTCGGCTCTTCTGAAAAGTGGTTACGTATTCTTTCCAACAATACTAATCACAGTTGTGTGTCTTAAGTAGAGCCCGTCCTACGTCCATTGAAAGGTGCATTAACAATCGAAAATACTTCCGAAACAGAAAAAAGAAATCGTAAATCGAAATTACTTCGGAGAATCATTTTTCGGAAAAAGAAATTCTCACCCCGAAGGACACTGGTGCTGTTATGAAATGTATAATTTGTGCGATTTAGCAGGGAACTCTTTTCAAGGTTTAATTTACTGGAAAATTTCCTGGAAAGGGGTTCAGTGCTAACACGCACAAATTGTGGAGTTCATAACACCTTTCAAAAGACGATAGTTAATATACACCAACTGTGATTAGCATGGTTGTAAATATTACATCACCACCTTTCAGACGAGCCTTAAGTATGTTCATCTAGAGTAATTAGGTAGCTCGTAAGAGCACTTTTAAACCGATAATCACCATACTCTTTAGCCCCTACGCCATTATGACAACACCTTTCAACAAGCACAGGACAATCCCTATTTAAAATACACACTTGTAAGTAGTATTGTTGGAAACAATACACCACCGCTTTTCAGAAGAGTCTAAGTATGTCCATCTAGGGTAATTAGAGAAGTAACAGCAAAGACGTGTATAGTCAAGGAATGCTGTACACTATAATACTAAATGTACTATTTTCTGTTAGTTTGGCATAAAATGACAAATTTGGACCGTAAGGGTTAACTTTATACCAGAACTGAATAGGACCTTTGCCTAAGACAATTTAATTCTGTTTCAGACCTGTATTCTGTTTTTCGATCAACGGTTAAAAAGTTAAAAGCAAAAAAAAAAAAATCCGTTTTTTCTTTTGCAGCCAACGATTTTGACCTTTGACCTTCATTAAAAAAAAATTCCCAAAGGTGCCAGGTCAGCATCCTGCACAATCTGACGAGGGGTATGTAGAGGGCCAACTAACTTCCAGCAAAAAAAAAAAAAAAAACATTTGCCATACCTCATTGCAAGGTTCGGCCAACCTACCACTTGACTACTACATTGTACAGCGTTTAGTGTTTATTTACGATATTCTTGTTCTTTCTAAAAACGACCACCATGCTCGACTTACGCTGCAAACACCACATCTTTCTACACCGTAATTATATATATCAAAGCTTTACTCATCGCTGAATGGGCACCGACAAACAAACCACAGATCCGTATCTCACTTAGAGGAACCGTTTGCTTTCACTCTCGTTTTGCCCATGTTAGGGCAGTGACGTCATCTTCGCGAACCGTCGGGTTTTCTCGTAGACATTAAGTTGCTTCTCGTCAGGATTTGGAGCTTTTACGTTTAAAACTTCGTACACAAGCGGCATAAAAATGAAGTTTAGGCCTATACTTAATACGAAATACCAATACTGCAGCAAACGAAATGGCGTGTAGGATGACGAAATGCTATGGAGGCTGGCATCGCTATGCCGAATAGAGGAAAACATCGTGAATATCGTTAACAATCGCAAATACTTCGGAAATAGAAAATCGAAATCGTGAATCGAAATTACTTCAGAGAATCATTTGTCGGAAAAAGAAATGTTTAATTTGTGCGTTTTAGTAGGGAACTTTTTCAAGGTTTAATTTACTGGAAAATTTACTGGACAAGCAGGAAAAACATGAAAAGGGAATGCAATTTAATCTGATAGATTTAATTGTAGTCATTTGTCTTTAACAAATAGTACAAAAACTTTCGAGTTGGGGAAGGAGATTGATCGCCATTGATTAAAAGATAGAGGTGCGTCCCATTACACTTTTTACCCAGTCAAACAAACGAAACAAATTTAACTTTTTTTTGTAGGGGATAAAATTGCAGACAACAATTTACTGGAAACTCATTGTAATTAATATTTGTATACCCCGGAAACTGGTATTGCCCCCCCCCCCCCATTCTTCTGTAAAGAGTTGATATTCGCCCAGGACCAAAATGTCCGCACCAAACTGTCTGTGACCAGATCAGCGAGACCTTGCAGCCAGTTGTGTGGCGGTGGTTATAGCCAAGGCTCTCTATCCACACTTCTCGCTGAAAAGTTTCTGCTGAAACCACCGCGTTTGTGTCTCCATCTACTGACCGAGAACACAATTAATTTGCTATTTCAACCGCGTCTGCATAGTTCGCACCGATGCCAAGAGCAGGCGCTTGTTACCGATGAGCCGGCCTACGTCTGTTCCTGGCACCTAAGTGCTACTGTAACCGGATTAGTGTAATTAATCTTGTCGTAAAAAGATGTAAAAGTAAGCGTTGGCCTGAAAGAAAACTTTCGTCGATTTACACCAATTGTTTTGACAATTCCTGGATTTTTCGAACAAAAACACAAGCATAACGTGTAAGAGCTGGCCTAAGCAATTTACGTACTCAGTTTAAGAGAGATACGTCATTACTTGCCGTACTGCACCGGATAGGACTCGTGTTGAAACGTGGAATCTTTATCGTCATTGGGACTGCTCTGTTGCCATCTTTTGCACGCTCACAATGTTTGTTCCTGATTACTTACATTTGGTGCGAATTCAAAATTTTTTAAATAAAAATATTTCACCAAGATGTGTGATGTAGGCAGGAATCCCGAAAGCGGTTTAGTGACCGCTTCATTAGATATTTCATAATTTTGATGCGGCACAAGATGAATTTCCGCAATTTTCGTTATTTGGTAAAAACCACTCTCCGAGTTTTGGAAAGTGGTATCAATTTCAACATTTTACTGTTATCAGAAGTTTTTTTTTACATAAAACCAACGCATTATGAACAGAAAACAACATAGCGATTACAATAGTGATCGCTTAACTCCAAGGCTTCTATACAGAGATTGGGGGTTTCTAATATCTCTGATTTCGTTGAGTTCTAGTCTACTAATCTCAACAATTCACGAAAACACATGCGTTGAATGGTTCGAATGTTACACATTTTTGTTATTTTTTTACAAAATGTTGTCTGTGGAGAAGGGGGAAAAGACTTTTTCTAAAAAGCCGATGTTAATAAAACGTGAAGCTTCCTAAATTACAGTCCACTCCCCCTCTCCTTGAAAAAAGGCGCTGGGTCTCAGAAACAAAAAAAATGTGCCTGTATTAATAGTGCAAAAAGGATCCTATTCATCACTCTATTAAGTTTTTTTTTGCGTGCAAGAAATTTTAGTTTTCTTAGGGGCTGTTCAAGTATTACGTCATCTAGAAATTGGCCATTTTTAACCCCCCTCTCCCCCTCGTCATCGATCATCATCAATTGCTCAACCCCCTTCACTATTGCGTCATTTCTAACTTGCTCCCCCACCCCTCCCAAGAGGGTGCGTTTCCTCCGCATTTCCCAGTGTTTTTCTGAGGGCTTTTTTATTTTTTTCGTTTTTCCACCCTTCTCCTGGGATAACTGAGCTGACGTCATCAGCTAGCCACTTTCCCCCCACCCCCGCCATCAATCGTCACCAGCTGGGGAACCCTCCTCCCCCCTTCCTGTTGACGTAATACTTGAACGACCCCATAGCTTGCCCCAAAATACTGTGTTCTTGGATTTTGAGCCTGTTGATGTGCGCTAAATTAATTAATGCGTTGCACTTTAGTCTTCTGTACAGCCGTACAGGCTGAGTAAACTATTGCAACGATTTTATCCGTCCGTCCGTTGCTGTATTCAAGTTCAAAACGGTACCAGATAGAGACGACACGGTTTGCACCATTAGAGTCGGTGACCAAAAAGACGGCAAATTAAAACGTCGTGGCTTCCTTATAATAAATTGGCTTTCACAAAGTAACTCAATGAAATAATAACATTTGATGGCTGCATTTAAACCATAAGGATAACATGCAACCATGAAAACAAAAGGATTTCATTAACGATACACATTGGCTTCACTTTAAACAGTCTGTAGGCCCTACGTCGTCTTGCATTGCTAGGTTGCGTTTTCAACAGAATAGTGCTAGACTGTTTTGTTTGCCTTGATTTCAATATGGCCGTTGTTTTTATTAAGGTAACCGAATCCAAACCAGGTAATCTGCACCACTGTATACGAAAGGGATAATGTTGTTGAAGAATCCAAGCGAAAAACCCATGATCTTTGACATGCCACGATCGGCATGAGCACGTGATACCACCTGGCTATTCCCAAACCGAAAATCCCAGGTAATACGTATCTTCAAGAAACAATATCCTGAAACCTCCTCCATCTACTGATTATTGCAGTTTTACGGAAACGAGGGTTTTTTTTAAATGGTCCAGTTTGTAGAGAACAGTGAAAATAGTACAATCCAGCCAACCAGAGTTCTGAGACTAAATTACATTACCCACTGCAAGATTTCGACTGTTTACTAAAGACGGTTGTGCACTAACAGAAATCACTGGGTACGATATCAGCCTATGCATTCTGTCATTTCGGGCAGAATGTCTGTACACTTTTCTGCCAGTACACACTTTGCATTGCCGGCACACAATACGTGTGTAGACTGAAGTGGCACACAATGATAGTATTTTCAGCGCACAATATACAAAGTCTTAAAAACGATAGTCGTCTTCTGGCACTCCAATCTTTCCCTTTACCGCTTTCCATCTGTTTTTCATTTGCTGTTAGTTGCTATAGCAACGTATCTGACTCACTACTCTTGTTTACAGAACGTTTAAAGGTACACTCCGGCTGCCTTATAACAGCCACGAGCAGATTGCCAGCCGCGAAAGTTACCATCGCACCGTTTCGCGGACTCTGTGTAATAATAAAAGGCCAACTAAGGCCAACTAAGATTGTAGCTGCGTTCCTCGCAGCGAGGAACGCAGTTGCATCTCAGTTGGCCTTGGGCTTAGTGGGCGAAATAGCATGAAAGTAAAAATTGTGCCTTCGCAAATCGGAATGATTTTAGTATTTTAATAATAATAATAATTTACCCATTAAAGGAAGGGAAATGTCAGGGCAACATTTGTAGCCACTTACGTCATTTCCGCTTAAAAAAAATATTGTAGTACACTAACGTCAACAGCAATCAGTAAAAATTTTACTTTTCGTCCTTACTAAAAAGTGAAAATCTCGTTTTGAAATTTTTTTAATTTTCTGCCTCTACCACCTCCGAGGGAAGAGAATTCCATTTTTTCCCAACACGCAGCAGGAAGAAGTTATGTCTACAGTTTATTCTTGCCCTGTGCCAATCGAAGCGCCACTTGTGCCCACGAGTACGCAAATTTGCTTTACATGTAATTAATGGTGAACCTGTGCCCTGGTATGGAGAGCCTCGCACCAGTTTGTAGCAGATGTGTAGGTCAGTCTGGCATCGTCTGAAATACAGATTCTCTAGGGAGAGAGCCGCCAAACGTTTGTCATAGGGTAACTTTTTCATACCAGGTAAATACTTTGTAAACTGTCTCTGCACACTTTCAAGTTTCCTTATATCAGCTAGCAAATGCGGTGACCAAATCGCCGAGTTATATTCAAGAATGGGACGAACATACATTTTAAAGACCTGAGCAAGTTTCCTCGCACTACTATAACGAAAGCACTTGCGTATCAAGTATGCACGCTGGGCCCTCTCGCTGCAATCCCCGCACAATTTGCTGAAAAGCTTAGGTAGACGTTAACGTTTGTTAACGTTTGTTAACGCGGTACTTCCCAAGTAAAGTGCTCCACCAAACGACATAACTACACACTTTTCTGGTGCAAGTGGCAGTTGCCAATCATGTGACCATTTATAAATGGTATTTAGTGATGTCTGTAGAGCATTCAAATCGCCTTTGGTGGCAACCCACCGAGACAATTTGGAGTCATCCGCAAACAGATGTAAGAAACTGCCAAGGATGCCATCTGACAGAGAATCAATATATATAATAAACAACAAGGGGCCCAGCACACTGCCCTGTGGAACTCCACTGAGAACTGCAATCGGATTTGAAAGGACAGTGTCAATTCTGACCTTTTGTGTTCGTCCATTCAAAAAAGCTTTGATCCATGTTAAAACCTTCCCTCGAACTCCGAGGCTTTCCAAGCGCATCAGCAATTTTGGATGAGATACACGATCAAATGCTCTAGCAAAGTCTAAATATATGACATGAAATGGACTCCGTAAATCCATCGCAGTTGTCCAGAAGTCAAGGCACCGTAATAGTTGAAAAACTGAGGATCGCCCTGCCAAGAATCCAAACTGATTTTTGAATTCACAGATGTCACCCAAATAGCCTTTCAGTGTATCACTCACAATTTTTTCGAGCAATTTACACGCAATGCAGGTTAAGGAAATGGGCCTGTAATTGCTAGCAATGCAAGGGTCTCCCTTTTTAAATATGGGAGTGATAATGGCAGTAAGCCAGTCAAGGAGAAGTACCCCATCAATTAGAGACTGTTGATAGATTAGAAACAGAGGGTTCACCAGGGAATCTGCGAGCCTGACAAAAACTATGGCTGGCAAGTTATCTGGTCCTGCTGCCGCTTGGCGATTAAGGCTTTTAATGGCATTTATAATCATACTTATAGTGAGATGTACCTCCATTAATTTAATACCCGTGTAAGAATTTACATGTCCTGGACGCAGACCGTTGTCTCTGGTGTATACTGCCCCAAAGCATTCATTGAAAAGTTCTGCCCTGGCTTTAGGATCAGTTATTAGGGCATCACCACCTGCTGAACGCAGTGGTGGTTGTGCCCTGCATGAAGTCAAGTGCCGCCGAACATACCTATGCAAGATAGTGGCATCCTTTGCGGCAACTACCTTTAGTTCATTTGCTTTTATTACATTTCTGACCACTGTTCTATTGTGCACTGATGTACATTTATATGCATCCAGTGATGTTTGGTCTTTGCTTTTTTTGTACTTATGCCAGGCATCGCATTTCTTTCTTCTCGCAGATTTGATTTCTCTACAACTATGCCCAAAGCCCTTAAGCTTGGTGGATGTATGGACAGGGACACACAAATTTAGTATGTTCTCCAATCTTTTTCTAAACTCAACCCACATCTGGTCAACATTTATGCAGTCTGAAAAAATTGACTCCCAAGAAGTTTCTTCAGCTGTCCAGCCTTATCAAAATTTGCTTTATGGTAGCACCATAAATTTGCTGCCCTATTAACTTATTTTAACATCACACTTTATAATTTTTGAGGCTAGTATCGTACAAGTTTTCTTCGGTGATCGATTGGCATAAATAATTTCAATTTTTACCGCATTAGTCTTTCAGATTTTTTGATCTCAAGGTGATTATTAGAAAATTAGTACATGCACACACATAGATGAAATGTCAAGGTTATTGTAAGCACGCAAAGGATCATATAATCGCAGGATGCTATTAAATTAGTTCCCAATATTCAACAGAAAATCTCCTTAGACACTACATTTTAAAACGGATTTTTAGCAAGAGATTGACTAACGGTAAGTAAATAGAATGGCTCTGGGAGGAATGTACCTTTAAACAATGTTTTATTTGACTCATCACAACTCTTTAGGAACTAGTGCGCCAATAGCGCAGCGACACTGACGCCGTCTGTAGCCGGTCGTTGAGCTAGCTCCAAGGGGCGCTGGAAGCCAAGTGGTGGTAAAAAACAATGGCGTCTTTGTCAAGTTGATGCTGTTGTTTTGTCCAATGTTGTATTGTCCAATCGCTGCAAAATATTACCTAAAAGAAAAGAAAAAGAAAAAAATCGGAAAAGAAAAGATTGCACTTGTTGAAAATTGCAGCAGATGCCAACAAATCCAAAAAATGAGCATTATTCGGTCCAAGGAACCCGCTCTCACAGCATTGGCTTCATAACTACGCTAATTTTTTTTACCTTCGCGTGCATCCAGTGCGCCTTGTCGTTAGCTGACCGACCGGCTCCAGGTGCTCAGCCGGCCGTTATTGTTGGTCTTCTGTAAGGGGCACTTTCGTTGGCTAATTTCCAATTTTCCTTAATATTATTTCCAGCGATTTATGTCTATTTATTTCTGTAAGGGGGCAGCTGCAAGATGTAAGATAGAGAAAGAAGTAGGCACACCACGAGCTTTGTGAGCTTTGTCCCCGAGCAAAGCGACCAGCAACAGCCCAGTCAGCGTCCTCCTCTGCAAACCAAGTGAATGTCAGTTCCAATATTGTTTTATTGTTTTTTTTTTCTTTTTTGTTTATAAATTGTTATTTGCCATGTATTTGTGATTTTTTGGCATGACCTTCGAAAAGAAAGAAATGCTGCTTCTTATGACTGTAAGATAATTTACTTCTGAAATAGTAGTTTTAATTAGAGTATTCGCCAAGTAAGGCAAAACTGGCTAACCAGGGCAATACTCACAAGTGAAAAAAAAATTCACTTCTTGATGTCCTTTAAATGCATGTTGAATAAAAAAAAAATCTTACGATTGAACTAGGAGTTAATAAAAAAAAATGCCGGGAGTTTATGCGGAGCTGAAGTTAAATAAAAAAAAATGCTAACGGTCGTACATCAAGCATTGGATACCCTTTATCATATCAAAAACCAAAACTGGTAAAAGGGGCCGCCAAGTTCCGAATGGTTCGGCCCTTCAAAGGAGTAATATCAACACACCAAAACATTCGCCAACTTAATCGCACTGTTTAATAGTTCGAAGGTTAAATGAAAACTAGAACATTGCTACTTTCGGTAGCAATGTTCAAGTTTTCATTTAACGTCCAAAGTATTATTCGGTGCGATTAAGTTCACGAATGTTGACGAATCACCGGTTCACTCTCGTTTCGCCGACTTCCGTTTCGCCGACTCCCGTTTCGTCGAAACCTTTTCGCCGACTCCCGGTTCGCCGAATTTACGAAACGATATGATCCCGTTTCGGCGACTCAAGTTATTTTATGTGACGCCAACGCACAAACAATTCTGCGATTCGTTAAGCAGTGACATTAAATCAGAAAAGAGCAAGACATTGCGATTTGAAAACTCGAAATGGTGCTTAATTTAGGTAGGCAATATGCGGCCATCATTTGTTAAAAAAGTACACATATTCGCTAATTTTTTTAATAGAACGTTTCATGATTAAAGAGCTGTTTGTTAGGGCTCGTTTACGCAACGACTATTTTCTCGCTCACTACCTTTTACTTGATCAATACTAAATCTGACGGCAGCTTCTCTTCTTTACCGGAGTATGCGGCTTTCGATTGTCTATGCGTATTAGTAACCATGGCAACGACGCAGACGCAAATCTTCTCCTCGTGCCTCGTGACACGGCGTACGATGCTTGCAACATTTGAGCGTCGATTTAGGACAACAAGAAAACAATTTTTACTGCAGTACAGGACGACGGACTGTTTTTTTTATGCCGGTATTCGACGGTTTGTCTTCGATTCGATGGCCACGAAATGGACGCCATGTTGGATTTTGAATTCTCGCTACGAGAAGCTATTTATTCTACCGACGTTTGATCGTTGCTAGAAGCTGAACTTTGAAGGAGAATAGCAAATTTTGGAAATAACGTGAAATGACAGCAATCTTGTAGCAATGTTTAAAATTACTGTAGCACTTTGTTCTTTATCCGTGTTGTTATTTATAATACATACTATTTGTTATCTATTACCGCATTCATTTAGTAGCAACGGGAAACTAATCATAAATAAATAACGGTTGACTAGAAAATAGCAATCGGCGAGCGAGAATGACTTCTTGCGTAAACGCGCCCGTAATGTTTGTTAAATAGATGAAATTCGCAGTAAACAACAGAAATCAACGAATGATACAATGACGTTTTATATTGCGAGCTGCCAAAGTGTTGTTTGCCCCCCTGTCGAGGTAATACTGCCCCTCCCCCCACCCCTCCCCCCGGTCTGGGGTTGGCTGTCGGCACTACTTTGACACGAGCACGAGTCACTACAGGGCCCTTCTTATCTTGAAGCATTTGTTTTTCTTTTTTGCGAGCTTGAAACCAAAGTGTTATTGTTTTGTTCATTCGGTCATTTCTGATATCATTATCCACCCACACATCAAATTCTAATATACGTAGCCTATACGACAACTTTTGAATAAGCTATATCGTCACAGGAAAAGAGAAGAAACTGTTAATGTTAAAATCGTAGCGTATCGTGCAATATGGCAATACATTTTTTCGCTCAATGCTAGCTTCTTGTCAAAATAAGGTTCATCTTAAATTGCTACTGCACTGTTTAAGTAACTAAGCTACAAATTGTAGCAAATAATTATTTGTTAAACTGGTCGAGGAAGGATGTGTTTTTAGCCAAACTGTGAATAAACTTTTTATTTCTTGCGGTCGGCGAATCGGGAGTATATTTTTACTGAAATTTGGCAAAATGGGAGTTGGCGAAACGTGGGTGAACCATAATCACCCAATGGGATTTAACATGGGGATGAGCGGACTAGCTAGCTATAGCTCTCCTAGCTAGTTAGTAACACATTTTCAACGCTATTGAGGGTCAGATATTGCATTGAAAGCAGTTTAGCTGGCGTTCCTACACGAGTTGATTTTAGTCAGGTGGGTCATTGCTCTCGATTTCAACACAATTTAAGCTTTTGTCCCGCATTATTATTTTTCCCCAAGTACCTGAAATGTGCCCAACTACGCTTCAGGATATGAGACACTGACGCTATGGCGTCGCGCTACAATGGTTTACAACCTCGACAATTGAATTGATGTACTGTTTGTTGTGATGTTTGTTGCCTAACTTAGCGTGACACGTAGCGTGTGTCTAGATCTTACATTACAAAGCAAAATTTCACAGCCAAAAAATCGAGTACCACCAACCCCCACTACAACAATGAAAACAGCAAGCGAGTTAATTCTCTGATAAGATTGAGTGCCAGCCAGTAGCCCAGTACCGTGCACAATTAAAACCACACTACGTTTCGGGCGGACAAGTGAATTCTCTGGCCAGCGAAAAGTTGAAATCATATCAAAAACCAAAACTGGTGAAAGGAAGGGGCCACCAAGTTCCGAATGGTTCGGCGCTTCAAAGGAGTGATATAAACACACCAAAACATTCGCCAAGTTAATCGCGCCACTTAATAGTTCGAAAGTTAAATGAAAACTAGAACATTGCTACTTTCTGTAGCAATGTTCAAGTTTTCATTTAACGTCCAAAGTATTATTCTGTGCGATTAAGTTGGGGAATGTTTTGGTGTGTTGATATCACTCCTTTGAAGGGCCGAACCATTCAGAACTTGGCGGCCCCTTTTACCAGTTTTGGTTTTTGATATGATATCACTCCTTTTTTTTTTTAATTGTGTATTGACTCAACTCCACTACCGTGCAGATGAGTAATAAAGTGCCATGTCGACAAGAAATTGGTTTTCAACAATTTGCTACAACCTTTTGCCTATAGGCCGAATCATTCTCAACTTAGTCACCTCTTTATAGGTTTTTGGTTTGGTTGTAATTTTGTTGCAATTTGTTTTTTTATTTAGATTTGGTGTGTTGATATCACTCCTTTGAAGGGCCGAGCCACTCTCAACTTGGTGGCCTCTTTGCCAGTTTTTGGCTTTGGTTATTTTGCTTTGTTTTTACAGTTGGTTTATTTTTCGTGAACTGGACGTGAATACAATTTCTTTGCAACGTTGTTTAGATTTATCGTGATGCACTAGTGTGTGTCTAGGCACGTACGTCAGTATCCACGTTCTCATTGTCCGAACTTTGGCCGTCCAATGAGTGACGCTGCCGACAATACTAACAATGGTTATAACAATATTTTCGTACTTTCGCGCCCTCCCACGCCATCCCCGTTATGTCCCTAGGCTTCAAACCATAAAAGGTACGCAGTTACTGTATCCACTCATCCAATTTCATAGCTGGAAGCCTTCCCGTTATCTCGGTATGGATGAATAATCACCCTATGGGATTTAACATGGGGATGAGCGGACTAGCTATATAGCTAGAGTAACACATTTTCAACGTTATTGAGGGTCAGCTTTTGCATTGAAAGCAGCTTAGCTGGCATTCCTACACGAGTTAAATTTTGTTAGGTGGGTCATTCCTCTCGATTTCAACACAATTTAAGCTTTTGTCCCGCATTATTATTTTTCCCCAAGTACCTGAAATGTGCCCAACTATGCTTCAAGATATAAGACACTGACGATATGGCGTCGCGCTACAATGGTTTACAACCTCGACAATTGAACTGATGTGATGTTTGTTGCCTAGCGTGTGTCTAGATTGGCACATTGATGCCTCGACTAAACAATTTGCTCTGCGTGTCATCTCACCGGCAAGTCTTAAATGACGTCATGCACGAAGGACAGGATTTTTATCAAGCCAAAGAAAGCAATAGCAAGAGGCTGGGAGTTGGGGGGACGGAAAATGCCCATGCTGGGCAGTGCGTCTGTTAGCCCTGCCCTTGGCATTCTAATGCTATAATAACTAAACAGATTGGGAGGGTGGCAGTGCGTCTGCTACCATTAAGCATATAATTACGCATTAACTGAACCAAAATGGTAATTTTTTTTGGGGGGGGGGTCTTTGGGATGGAAACCGAATCAGTTTTTGCAAAATCTTCCATTAGGAGAAAGTGCAGGAGGAGGGGAGGGACAGTACGTTTAGCATAGGGGAGGGAGGGAAGTGGAGGAATGGGTAGGAGGATAGGAAGGGAGGAAAGAGAGAGGGCATGAATAGGACAGGGAGATGGGTGGAAATGGGGAGGAAAAGGGGAGGGAGAGGATGGGAGGAAAAAGGGAATATTATAGGAAGAAAAAATACCTGTCGCAAATTCAAGTACATGTAGCAAAGGGAGGGAAGAAGAGGGAAGGGAGAGGATGGGAGGAGAGGGGAGAGAGAGGACTGGAGGAAAGGGGTCGTATTACAGGAAGAGAAATTACCCGTCACAGTGAACATATAAAACTACCCTTCAAACCAAGCACCAGACGAACACCGCGAAAAAAAACCCGGCCGAAGCCGGGTACGACGATAGTAAAATAATTTTAAAAAATCTTAGTATTTCCATTTGGCAACGAAAAAACATTGCTTATAACACCAGCTACGACATTAAAGACGTATGGTGCACGTGCGTGTTTGCGTGTTTGTACCTCTCCTCCTTCGAATCTAAAGCACCTACGATGATGATTAAAATTAGCACCAGATGAAACATAATTAAATTCCGCTCGGAATAGGTCTATTTTCATCGCTGTAACTTGATTTTTTTTTATCCTCATATATGCCAAAAACTGCGCTGAATGTAGTTCATAACGTCGAAGTTCGATTATGCATTTCTTTTTAGGCAAACTATATTCAGAAAGACATTTGGACGTTAAAAAAAAAAAAACCTAAAAGGCCGTCATATTTTCATCATACTTTAGTATCAACTGGTTGGAGAAGCAAAAGGCTTACCTGTAAGTATTAAAAGGTTATCAAACATTGACATTTCTAAAGCAAGGTGCATGGATTGAGAGTGCAAAGGGAGCGATGTCCACGTATAGTAGAATTTTTAAACGCGTTTCTCACTTCGTAAGGCATTCTTCAGGAGGAGTAGGCAGGCATTCGGACACTTACTCGTACGTTTAGAATATTGTACTGCATGAAATCCAGACATGGTTAAGAATGTGATGAAAGAATTGCAGCAGTGACTGGAGTTCGCTCGCGTGGAGATAATCAGTACATCGATTCTGTCATGCTCTGAGCATCGATTAACCTATGTGAAGCATGGTTCGACGCCAATAGAGTGAGCAGAGTGGAGGATATGGCTAGTAATTACATTAAAAAGAAAGCCCATAGGTGCTAACAAAATATCTGAGTAAAGAAGAAACTCTTCTCGGCCTAAATCAACACCGTTACAAGAAGAAAAAAACACTTTACGAGCAACATCGACATTTTTAATTGAGGGAGCGGAGCGAGCGAATCGAGCCCAGCGTATCCTACAACGGACACCAAATTGATAAATATTGGTTGGTTACACAATTGAAATCTGGGTGGAGCCCAAACGAAAGGTCGGATTGGAATGAAATTTGGTATACCGCTCAAAACCAGTAAAAGTATTGCTGAGCTGGAATTTACCGAAAATCGACCAATCATTACGGAAGAAATTACAAATTTTACAATTTATTAGTAACACTCACCATTGTAAATTTGGAATCTTGAATAGTTAATCGTACAGTTGTTGAGCAGCAAAATCATGAACATCGAGCTAAAAGCATGACATTTCATACACAAGTCATTCTTCGCAGTGCAATTCGAACTTGCCATGGAACCCCATGAAATACCCCCAAAGGCCCCGTGCCCCGGGCCCCCTTTTGCAAGCACCTCCTGGGCCCCTTGTCTGAGGCTTGATCAACAGATTCTTGCAGCTCTAGCTAAATTCACGAATTTTGGTAAACAAATTCTTAGTAGCACAAATGGAATTATCCAAGGAACCTCCATAAAATACCCCCCAAGGGCCCCAGCACCCCATCCCCTCCGTGCCCTTTCCTGTGGCATAATCAACAAATTCTTTCAGATCGAGGTAGGTTAAAGCATGAAATTTCGTACACAAGTCACACAAAATATTGTTAGCAGTGCAAATCGAACCCTACATGACATACCCATAGAGGCGCCAGCAACCCCCCCCCCCC
>JAHWFP010036502.1:22852-38550 GCA_023313725.1 Lithobius niger
GTTTCGTTCCAAGCAAAAAGGTGATTTTTTTTCTGATTTATCCCCGACGATTCTCACTTGACTTTTTATGTATTATGTTAACTCGTAAAGTGTTTTTGTTTGTTTCTTTCTTTCTGCTTGATGACGATGCTGATTTAGCCCTCGAATTATAATTTATTGAAATAATTGCGGCTTTATTGAACTTATTGTCTTATCACCTTCACTTTGAAGACACTGTGCGCGTGGTGTGCGCAGTGTTCGTAAGTACGAGAACACATTCTTGACTCCATTTTTGCAGGTGTAATTAGCTATTTCCAGTTTGCATTTGAAGCAGTTACTCGATTTACAAAATCCAAAAACTACAAAATCGTAAAAATCACACCAGTTATTAAAAGAACTGACATCTAAACAAAAATAACTACTGAAAATGCTCATTTTTTTAAAGCTCAGATGTAAAGCTTCAGCAAAACATCACAACCAAAAACGTAAAGAAATCAGAATACCATAAGTTACACAAAATCACATTCAGAGCAACCAGCTACCAGAAGTCATGATATCTGAACCAAAATGCAATAAATTGTAAACAAACAAAAAAAACCGCCAAATTTTAGCCATTGAACGTCTGTGACGTCAAAAACGTCCCAAGTTTCCACTCATCTATACACGCAGCGTAACTTCAAAACTTGGCGCTATTCAAGCGTTTCAATTGGATGATCCAAATCACAAAACCAATATCAAGATGAGCGCTAGCGTGTCGCCGCCAAGTTCTCTGTCGTTGTTTTTGTTGTTGCTTCATTATTGTTTCAAGCTTCACGATATGACGCGTCATCAACGTCAATCAATTAGCAAACATACAATCAGTTTGATCACGGGTTACAGTAATAAAAACAATTCGCAAACTGCTAAAATTCAGTTGTCAATCGCGGAGTTTCAAATTTTCGTAACATCAGGAAGACTTCATAAAACAAACACAAATTACCGTGTTAGACTTCACATTAACTTTATTAAGCTATGTCGAGTATAACACGCTCTTCTGCAGTGATTCAACGAAATGCCGCCATCAGAATTATTGTAAAAATGAATTGTGAATATAATGAATATGATAAATAGTTTATTACGGATGCTCAACGTTCATGGTGAACTTGTATGTGCTGTATAAGACAAATACAAACAATAAATGGTATAAATAATGCACATGGTATAAATAATGGGAAGGTAATAATGAAGAAAACATTTTTAGACAAATACTATTATGAACATAGGAGGCATCAAAAATAAAAATAAACACAACGTAACAGTTTATACACTAAAAGAAATAATCATCACTAAATGTTTAATTCCACATTAATTTTTTTTTATACGTATATTTTCTTAAGTCAGTCCGTGGGTCAGTCTGGACATTTCTTAGGCGATTTCTTGATTATCCAAGAAGTGGACTAGTAGTTTATTTTTTATTTTATTTTTCCCACCAATTGGAGCAGTTCAATGAAGATTTCATTAAAGATAGTAGGAATTTTGTATTTGTTTGTTCGTTTGTCATATTGATTCTTGGCTAAAGGCACTTCATATCGATGTGTGGTTTTCCTGAAGTAATTATTCTTTTGATTTGAGCTTAATTTATGATCGCAATTGAAATAGTTTTTTAGAACCATCACAAAATCTCTAAGTTGTTTATTTTGAGAATTTTTGTTTTCCCGTATATTTGTTTATATTTTAAATTTCCATATTCGTTAAAAAAGTAGGCTATTTTTATGATTCGGTTTAGCAGTTTTTGCAGTCTGATTACACGACATATCCATGGCGAATCCGTACATTTTAATACCATACTAGCCGAGTCACTCGCTGACGCTCGCTCATTCGGCGTCGTCTCGTTTCGCTCTAGGACTTTTCTTGTTTTAAATTTATGCTGCTGGCGGAGAATTTCACACCAAAAAACGATCATGATCATTGTAGTGGGCGTTTTCGTAATGTTTCAGTTCATAAACAAACCATAACTTGTGCCTACTCTTTCATTTCTCTTTTTTTTATGTGAGTAAGGTTTGCTACTAATTTTGTAACCTGATCCCTGTTGTGAACACATTTTTTTATTCAAATAAATTGTGCTACGTAAGATGGACAGTAGAAGCAACACCAGAGCTAAACATCAGGAACCTCAAGTCCCCTATAATTCGTGTTAGTACCACCAAATTCCTATATAAATTCTTATACTACCCATACATAGGTTTTCTTGTTTCACGTATTTTAGAAATGTTTACTTTACGTCCTGGTTTGTGTGCTTTGTGTGTTATAGAGACGGGACATAAGTTTTCGTAAGTTTTATGCAATTTTATCGATCTTCCTTTCGTAGATCCATTGTGAGTCAATTTTGACTCCTAAATAGGTTGCTTCACTTAGGTTTTTAATTTTGAATTGATTATACGTAATTCAAACAAAAGATATTGTTCCTGGACATTATTAAGATAAAGTTAACTTATTCGAAAAACTGCAGGACATTGTCGAACCAATCAAGCAAAAAAAAAAAAAATAAACACGTACCGTAGCAATGCTTCAAGCTTTTAAGCTCAGCTGTGTGTGACGAGTGGAAACCTGGCTCGTTTTTGATATCACAGACGTTCAGTGATATTTGTTTTTTGGGTTTTTGTTTTTGTTTACAATTTATTGTGTTTTGGCTTTAGATAATAGCATCTACCGCAAGAACAAAACAACAAGAGCGAACAAGAAGCTAATTTTGGAACCACGTCCACGTGTTCTGTCTATTCATACTGAATAAATAGAAGATTCTCGAAAAAAAATGTTCGTTTGTCCCGACGTCCGCTCGTCTTCTATATATTCCCGAATTAGACTTGGCTCCCCTTTTTCCAAGTTCTTCACGAAGCGGAGCTTGCCATCGTAAACAACGAAGCGATTATGCGTGGGCCGATTAAGAGCTCAAAGGGCCCATTGTTCGGAGCGAATCTTCAAGTACAACAAACTTTTCAAATGAAGTTGTAAAAAACGTCTTCTGGAACACCAAACAATGACTGGCTAGGAATCAGCAAATCGCCGTATCGCAGACAGGCCGTTGCTATTTTTATGATTAACAAATGTTACGATTTGTTTACGTAACGATACGTGGGTTGTTTGCTTATTTGACTAATCCTACGAAAATAACGCACGTTACGACACATTTGTTGCGTTCATTTCAAATAAAAGAATCTAGACACACGCTAGTGAGTCGCGACAAGTTAACCAACAAACATCACGGCAATTCAATTGTCGAGGACGTAAACCATTGTATCGCGACGCCATAGCGTAAGTGTCTTGTATCCTGAAGCCTAGTTGGACACACACTGCAGGACTTGGGGGGGGGGGATAATAATGCGGTACAAAAGCTTAAATTGTAGTAAAATGGAGAGCAATGACCCACCTGAATAAAATTAACTCGTGTAGGAATGTCAGCTAAGCGGCTTTCAATGCAAAATCTGACCCTCAATAACGTTGCAAATGGGTTACTAGTTTTCAGCTAGCTACTTCTAGTCCGCTCATCCCCATGTAAATTCCCATAGGGAGATTTTTTCCCCGAAGCCGAGATAGCAGGAAGGGTTCCAGCTACGAAATTGGATGAATGGCTGCAGTACGATACGAACTGCGTACCTTTTCTGGTTAACAGCCTGGGGGTTAAACAGCAATGGCGTGGGAGGGCGCGTAAGTACGAAAGTATTGTTATAACCGTTGTTAGTATTGTCGGCATCGTCTCGGATTGGACGGCCAAAGTTCGGACAATGAGAACATGTATAATGACGTGCGTATCTAGCCACACGCTAGTGTATCGTCACAAATCTAAACAACGTGGCCAAAGAAATTACGTCTAAATCCAGTTCACGAAAAACAACCAAAATGTCAAAATAAAGCCAAAAACTGGTAAAGAGGCCACCAAGTTGAGAATGGTTCGGCCTCTCAAAGGAGTGATGTGAAATTAAAATATTGGATAAATGGCCACTCAAGACATTGTTGAGGTGGCACTTTATTACACATCTGCAGGATAGTTGAGTTTAGTCTAATACATAATTAAAAAAAAAAAAGAAGTGATATAACAAAAACCAAAACTGGTAAAAGGGACCGCCAACTGGTATATGGCCGAAACATTCGGAACTTTTCGGTCCCTTTTACCAGCTTTTTTTTTCATAGGATTTTATTTTCAACTATAAACAGTCTTGAAGGCCTTTCTTTCGAAGGAAATACTCTGTGTCGCTCGTTTGCGTAACCTAGCAACGCCCGTTGTCACAAAGAAACCGCTATCGCATGCGAAGGTTGGCTGCATTGTTAGGCGCTCGTTAGGCCTAACAGCCAATCTCGTAACCTAGCAATAAATTCGGAGCGCCGTTTTGTAATTAATCACGCTCCACTGTAGTACGTATGAGGTTTTACTTACTCCTGACATTTTATAAAAATTAAAATTGTGTACTACATTTTTTATTACGCAATTGTTTGAAATAAAAATTATTTGGTGTTTAATGTAACGACGCATCAGATTTCCTCACCATTGGGTATGCAAGCATTTTTACCAGTGGTTTCCCCATCAACAAATCGTCTTAATATGAATTTATAAAATCTCTTTATTTTACTACAACCTACTAAAACTGAAAAAAAAAACAAAAAAAAAACACTGATTACGTATTTAAAAAAAAAGACCTGAAGAATTAAAATAAAACACAATTTGAGTGCATAATTTGGAGCGCAGAACAATGATATTTTTTGTTGAGAATATACCTTCATAATTTTATAACAATAATTAACCAATGGGAAGCCAGCAAACGGCAGCCACCAGCCAATCACGCCTCCTTAACAACGATTAAACGACCACACGGTATTTTATCAGATTAAACCAGAGATACTATAGCTATAGTGCGTTAGCTATAGTATCTCTGATTAAACGGTCAGCCTCGTCCCTCCATCATGGTTTTACGATCGACTCACCTGTTACCTTGTTTTCCGCAGTATAACGAACGTTTGCAAGAACTGCATTTGGTAGGCCTAAACCAATTTCTAAACGTATACGACGTACCTGATAGCCAAATGACACATTATTTGAATTTCCGGTGACGTGCTCTTCATCTTGGTTACCATGGTGATAGAAGATGGGCAGCCCAAGTGCGTGAGGCCGCTCTCATTAGGTTAGGCCTAACGCCGCTACTGCGCGAAGCTGTAGCGTTGCGGTAAAGGCAACCCACAGTACGTCAATATTACGTGGTACTTGAATTAACCGGAAATAGTACAAAATAAATTAATAATAATTATCGTAAAACTTAGTATTGTTACGGAGCATATTTTATTTTAAATCTAAGAAACAACATTTGCATTAAAACTAAAATATATATTTACTTTGGTGAAGCGCTCTGACAAGCTACTTCGTCTTATCACGGCGATTACTTTCGGTTTCGGTCAGTGTAAATTTGTGACGGATTGTAAGGGAAACAAAACTTCTTTATTTATGAAGGCGGCGGTAGAAAATACCTATCCTATAAACACTAAACGAACCAGTAACTGAATCTGGCAACAATTTGTACACTTTCATCATTTCGTGCATACAGGAATTTTGCATTCAAGCAAGAAGTCACTGCCGTATTATGCAAGTTGCAGTGATGTTTAAAGGACACGGTATATCCTCGTTTCAAATACAACTCGAGCGTAGTTTAAGTATCGACACATTTTCTCAACCACTAGTTACATCCCAAGCTGATAAAAACACCTCGCGCAAGAGCTCGGTATTTTTTTTAGCTTCGGATGCAACTCGTGATTGAAAAAATTATCGATAAAAAACTACGCTCTCGTGATATTACTACTGATAAATAAATTTCTTGATGCTTTACGTAATGCAAAACAAATGTTTGCGTTGGTGAATTGGCTCAACTTTGAACTCGTTACGAGACGTTTTTGAAGGAGAAGTAAGTAAGCGGAGAGATAACCTGGTGACTCCATCCGAGAAAATTATGGTCATCGCAGGGGGGCGAGATAAGGTCCAAAATAAATCGCATAGCTGCTAAAGGAAATACTGGTAGTCTCCTACACTTCCCTGCTTGGCACAGACTGACAGTGACTTTGCCAGGGTTCTCCTTCTAGTCATCAAGATCGTCTTTTTAGACAGTAGGTTTGGCTCAGCGTCCTTCAGCCACTATGTCCACAAACGACGAGAAATTTTCTCTAAATACCGGTACCCAGCGAGCTATTGGAAATTGCAGAATTTTTGTCAATACTCGTTTTTCGCCCCGTTAAACTCACTTGTGCTGTTTATTGGAAAATATTTTCCTTGTTGCTTCGCACTCGTGAAATTACGTATACCTAAATAGCACTCGTGAGTTTATAGGGACCAAAACACACGTGTTGAAAAAAATTATCAATAATTTCTGTAGGTCATGTGATATTATGTATTTGAGAATCTGTTTATTTTTTTGCCGAGAACACAACTCATTCATACTTTTCAGGTAGCCCTGTTAACTACAGTGCAGCTGCCATTGCTATGATGACGCTGCTGCCAGGGTTCCTACCAACCTGGAAAACTTGCAAAACTCGTGGAATTTAAACTACTTTTGAAATTCAGGGAGAACTCAGGGAATTCTCTGAATTTTTACAAAAAAAAAAACCTGGAAAACTCAGGAAAAAATTAAGAATTTAAATAATGTATTTCCCATCTAAAAGCTTCTGCCTTTTTAACCCAAAACTGGTAAAATGTGTGAAAAAAAATTCCTTCCTTTAATTACGGTGAATAGCCTGGAAAATGACTTCATCTACTCTGGAAAACCTGGAAAACTCGGGGAAATTGGTTTCAGTATATTGGTGGGAACCCTGTGTTGCTGATGCTCAATTTCATCTCTCTATTTTCCAGTGGAAAACAATAGAACTCAATTCCATTTTCAAGAAGTCTTGTCTGCTATTGTTGCTATTAAGATAAGATAAGATAAGATAAGATAAGATAAGATAAGATAAGATAAGATAAGATAAGATAAGATAAGATGAGATGAGACATAGACGGTTCGATTCGAGACTCAAAAGCATCCCCCCCCCCCCCCCTTTTAAGAGACACGGATCAATCCCGCCGAACTTAAGTCCAGTCTGAAAGCTATTCAGTGAGGGAGCAGAAACAAACTTGATCAGGCAGGCTGTTCCACGGGAGCACCACACCACCGTGACCACAACTGAAGCAGTAGTTTTGGTAAAACATGGTGGAGGAGTCGAAGTCAAAGAAATTAGAAAGGAGTTGACACGTAAGAATAAGTAAGGTCTTCAAATTAATTTAAAGTATATGAAATTGCAGGTAGGGAATTAAAACATGAGTTGACATATTGTAAAAAATCCTGGTGTGTGATTTTGTAGCAGCTTAAAGTGGTTTACGCATTGTGCTCAAATTGTCAAATCAGCCTTACAGAGATCCGCCATTGTTCGTCGATGCTTCTTGTCTGGGGATCGCAAGACGCTTTTCTGGGCATTCTGCATTTTTGTTAGACCCATCCTGGAATACGCCTCTCAGGTCTGGTCGCCAAATCTTGTAAAGGACATCAATCTGGTTGAGTCGGTCCAGCGATCATTTACGAAGAGCCGCGAGGGTTACCGCATTGTTGATAGGAACGCCTGCGATTGTTGGGGACTGACACTTTCGGGAGTTGCGCAGGCTCAAATGTGATTTAACATTGACCTGGTGGAGAGGAGTTACTCCACCACATGTCGGCGGTGGCAGTTTTTTTTTTCGCTTAGGGTTGTGAAGGCCTGGAACTCGTTGCCGAATCATGTGGTGACGGCCACTAAATAGTGTGGCATCTTTTAAGGCAAAACTGTCAAAGTTAAATAGCCATCTCCTGTCGTTTACCCATTACTCCTTAGATTAGGTTGTCGGTTCTTTTGAGGCAATTTTATCAAATTGAACAACCATCCTTTGTCGTTCCACCACTTCTTTCTAAAATCGTGGGCGGGCGTAAGTGTCCTTTTATCGGCCCTGCCCTGTCCCGTCGTGATGGGTTTGCGTGAAGGATGAATTATTTATTTAATCCTACTTGTAACCCCCCCCCCCCCCGCAAATTCAGGCGAGCCTATAAAATTAACATCCATTCAAATACTGAACCACATCTTGGACGCAATTATTAACTATCTTAGGCATTGTAAGAATTAGCAACATTAAAATTAAAATTGTACAACATATTATCCCTTAGGCAACTGTACCTCGAGAAAACCTTGGTCGTGTACAAAAAAAACTGTTTAACCCACAGCTGTTGCTCATTTTAATACTAGAGCTTACAGTCAGCTCCATATTTTGTTACCGAAAGCCAGACGGGAAATTTTACATAAACGTTTTCTATATCAGGCCTCAAAGATTTACAATGCCCTACCATTTCACTTTAAAACCATCCAGCCAGCTCATTGTTTCAGATCGAAGGTACGCGAATGGATTGTTGGGCTTGCTGACCTTGAATCCTTGTTTATTATTAATGTTTAATACCCTTATATTGTTTTTGTGCATCTATCGAATGCTCGGCTTGTGTAGATATGTACTTGACTTACTTTTTTGTTTGTATTTTAATCTGACATATTTTCATATTATTTTGTGCAGAATCTGTTGCCATCTATTGATTTTTTTAAATTATTTTCCTCGTTGGGTTCTGTGTTGCACACGAGTTTACTCTGCAACACAGATTTACACTCTCACAACTTCGTTGCCATTGTGCTTTGGAGTGCAATAAACTTACTTACTTACTTTACTTACATTCCCCAATATCCCCACTTTTTTCCTCCAAAGTCCTGTCCGTTCCTTCCCCATCAGTCGGGTGGAGTTTAGTAAAGATATCCGTGACTACTCGGCAGTTACCGTCGATAATTGCTCTTTTGCGAGAACGGCGCAGTTCAATTCGAGGGGGTGGGGGGGGGGGAACCTCACGAGTGTGAAGCACGAGTGTGATTTCCCCCCATTCCCCTAGAATTGGACTGTGCCGTTTCGAGCAAATAAGCTATTATTGACGGTAACTGCCGAGTAGTCACGGGTGTTTGTTATGATGGTAAGGTGTGACGTCAAGCTAACTCACCGACTTATTTGTGTTTTTAAAGATTTTTGTTTGTGAATTTTATTTGTGAATCATAATGAATTTAAGAATGTTTACATGCGACTTATGTAAATTCCTGAACGGAAACTTCCGGGTTAGAAGCTACCTGTGTACGAAATCGGAGCGAAGGGGGGAGAGACGTTCCATTACCGATGTTTGCGTTTTAAGGTAAAACTGTATTTTTCTTTTCTACTTTAATAGTTTAAATAAGATGAGGGTATGAAATGCGCTATTCGCTTGAGTCTCGTAGTTTTTTTTAGGTGTATTTCAAAGTGTCAGTAGCCTAGTTTTCGTATCGTCGGGACGAAAGGTTCCGGATTAGGCTTAGCTTGCGACACTTTTTTTTTTTTCGTTGGTACCTTGAAAAATGTCGCCAGTGGCAAACGCTCCTGTTTACGCTAGTTTTGCAAATGGGTTTAATGTTTGAACTTGTGTTGTGTAGTTTAATATGAAAAGTTGGTCACGATGGATTAGGAGTGGTGTAGACCCCATAAAAGTGTTAGATTATCGAAAAAGTGTTGGTTATAAAAAAAGTGAGTGTTACCAAAATTAACCCACGGTGACGTGTGTGGGTTTTCAGATTAACCGTATATAACTATTACACTTTTAGCATTGGGATGTGTTAGCGTGACGTCACCACCGTGCATTGAAAACTATTAATCATCTAGTTGCTCAATCCTCCACAATAACGGATATTAGCATTGCGTTGGTCTTGTCACTCGTGACGCTATTTTTGCTGTTCACGCAATGTTACAAGTGTTAAAACCATTAACCTTCGATAGCAGTTATTATAAAATAATGTAATTGCGCGGAAAAAAAGTAATTTAGAGTCTATTGTGCTTATTCTTCATTTGTCGTTCGTTTTTTCTCATTTGGTTTGTTGCAGTGACAAACTGTCTTACGTAACAGCACATATTCACCTTAAAGTCGCTATGACAATCGAGCAATAAAGCAATATACTGTAAAATTAGACGGCTAAAACGCTTGTGCCGGCACTACATACATTTCAAAACAATAGGGCAATTTCAATTTAATTTTAGGGAAAGTCGACAAATGTTACGATCCGGATACCTAACAGGGATTGTTCTCATGTTTTGTCGCGCAGTCAACTGATTCTAATATCATCAATTTGATTGGCGACAGATAATTTCAGTTCTAAAAATGTCTCAAGCATTGTAAACCCGCATTACAGCATAGTGACGTAAAATTATGTTTTATGCGTGACCCTGATAAAGTATGTCACGGGACTCCAAACAACAAAATTTGAAAACCCTACCGGATATTATTTTCATACGACGGGTGGTTGTTTGTTTATTTTCGTTATTTTTTTCCTCCGTATAATGCACACTGTAACGGTTGTTTTTTTTTTTTAAGTCAGTGCAAATCGTTATTTTTATTTAGTTTTTTAAAAGTGGAACAGTTTAAAATCATTATTCATATCAAATAAACTTTAAACTTTAAGTAACAAAAAAAAAGAAAAGCTACCCGAAGAACACTCCAATAACGTAACGGTGGCCGTATCAAATTAGACATTTGGGCGAAACCTGTCTCAGCATGCTACATATGTCTCCAAAAACCATAGGAATGAGCTGAGCGCCACACACCGGATGTGACGTTGTCGCGAGACAATTTTAGGCGTCTTTAGGTGTCTACGGCAACGAAGCGAAGCTCCATCTAGTTTCGTCTGGTGGGGTCTCTCCACCAGACTTAACTAGAAGGAGCTTTGTTTAGTTATCTGAGATGCCTAAATACGTCTCGCGATAGTGTCTCATCCGGTGTGTGGCGCTCAACTCATTGCTGTGGTTTTGGAGACATCTGCAACATGCTGAGACAGATCACGACAAAATGTTTTGTCGTGTGACTAAACGTCTAATTTGGTGTGCGGCCACGCTTAGGGTTCGGCTCCCATAAGAAAAGAAAAAACAACTACAAACATTACCAACCACTATCCACTCAGCTGCCTACGCAGATTCATTCGGGTGCAACAGCTTTTGCGCAACTAAGGGTGGCCGCACACCAAAGCCGACAAAACGTCGTTGCAAGACGTAACGTCGCGAGACGTCGCATCTGGTGGAGAGACCCCCGTAACACGAAACTAGAAGGAGCTTCGCTTTGTTGTCGTGAGATTCCTAAAGACGTCTCGCGACAACGTCGCATCCGGTGTGTGGCGCTCAGCGCATTCCTATGGTTTTGGAGACGTCTGCATCATGCTGATACAGGTTTCGACAGAATGTCCTGTCGTAAGACGTTTTGTCGGCTTTGGTGCGCGGCCACCCTTAGTTGTGCGAAAGCTGTCGCACCCGAATCTGCGTAGGTAGCTGAGTGGATAGTCGTTGGTAGTGTTTAGTCGTTGGTAGTCGTTGGTAGTCGTTGGTCGTTGGTGTGATAGTTGTTGTTATGTTTTTTTTTTCTTATGGGAGTCGAACCCAAGTCTGCCGCACTGTGACGACGATAGGGACAATTTAGTGGAAATCCAAGCGGGAAAACCCAGGATTTCTGACAAGCTACAATCAACGTGAGCACTAGACACCACAGGGTCATTTTTAGGGATGCACCGAATATAAAATTTGCCGAATACCTGAATACCTAATATACAACCGAATAGTTAAACTGCCGAATATCGAATACCGAATATTCGCCACAAAACAATTTTCTTATTCGGCCGAATACCGAATTATTAGGTTCTGTGCCGAATAATGGCCGAATAGGCCAAATACCGAATTATTCGGCTGTATACTTAACCGAATACCTGTCATTTAAACATATTTGATCATTTTTCCTTCTTTTAGAAATGTCAGAAGACAATTCCTTACAAACCCAAAACTAAATGCTTAGCTAAACGTTCTTACGTTAACACAATTGCATAAATATTTACTAATGAAAAATATTCGGCCGAATACCAACAAATCTTAACACTATTCGGCCGAAAACCGAATATCACTATTCGGCCAAAATCAGTATTCGGCCGAATACCGAATATCACTATTCGGCCACAATCAGTATTCGGCCGAATACCGAATATCAATATTCGGCCCAGATCAGTATCCGGCCGAATACCGAATATCATTATTCGGCCCAAATCAGTATTCGGCCGAATACCGAATATCACTATTCGGCCAAAATACCGAATACTTGAACTTTTGGCCGAATAGGCCGAATACAGAATAATTACCGGATATTCGATGCATCCCTAGTCATTTTCGGCCCTCCTCGTTACTGCTGTTTTTCTTTGACGTCAGGTTTTTTCAATGTTATTTCCACTATTGTTATTACTCAACTAATGTTATTATTCGACTATTTTTCTTACTATTCAACCAGTCATTATGTATCTTCCGGATGGGGAAAAGGTGGGAAATTGTGGGATACCATGGGTTTTTTTTCCCATCCTCTTTCAAGGCAGGTGAAAGGGGTAAAAAAAAAAATGACGAAATTGGGAGAAAAATTCAATTCTATTCCTCAAAAATGGCACTGTCAGCAGTGAAAATTTCTAAAAAATAAAAGATTAAAAAACGCCTTGGTTTCTCAGACTCCACATCCTCTTCAACCTGTAAGTGTTTCCGAAGTTTTTTAACTACTCACTTTCGAAGTTTTAAAGCTTCCAAAACAATTTCTAAACAAGTTTTGCTTCCTGGGGGATATCTTCATTATGCTAAGTGTTTAATCTGTTAGAGGCATGCACATGTCGACAAGAGGCCTTAATTCTGCCATCACGCTTTCATCAAATCAAGAAATTGTTGCACTACCTCATCCCAGAGAAGTTTCGGCCTTTCCTTAAAAACCTGTCGTGTAAGTAAGTGGCATCCACAATGGAGTCCAAAAAAAAAATGCATAGAGCAATTCGAATGAAATTTGGTGAGAATATTCTTTGAAATACGGCTAAAAGACGTAGGTACTTAAATTGAGTTGTTAAGAAAAATCCAAAATGGCGGCTCAAAATGGCTACCACAAGAACTGTTTTGGGCACTTGAGCAACTGCTAATGACATGCATGGATCAGGAAAATTGGTGCGAACCACGGCAGTCACTATACGGTCAGATGCGTTTGGGTTTTTTTTTTTGTAATGGCTGCTTCCTTGCTGATGCATCTCGTGAAAATCTCTCACTGTTTCTCGTACTGCTGCGTAGTTCTGAGAGGACCGACCCTACAGATAGTGTGTTTATTCAACAGTCATTGGGATCTCGCACTGTTTCTCGCGTTGCTACGTAGTACTGTGTGGACCGCCCCTACAGAAACTGTATTCACTAGGACAGCCCCTCGTATATGGCCGCTTTTTTATAGCATTGTTGTAATTTCCGGTTTGCGTGAAAATACTGAATTTCCCGTTAACAGTCACCCACGCTTTCATTAGATTGTCGACAGATTACCCAGATTCCCCACTCCTAATTCTATTGAAGTCGTAGTGGGAATCAAGATAATTCTTTCGTTTGTTGAGCATTGTTGTGATTTCCCATTAGCAGTCGCCCAAGCTTTCATTAGATTTAGTTGGATCAGGATTAAGAGACAAAGAGGCCTAGATCCCGTTGGCATGAAAATATTGTGACGTTATCAGTACTGTGGCTCTTTGTTGAAAACACAGTTCGAATCAATTACTTATACAGACAATTCCGTCATTCCTCATACAGGGCAATTCCGTTTGACAGCGATGCAAACAAACAAAAGAAAAAAGATTATCGAGATTTCCACTGCGGACGCACGAACAATAGAAATAAGAATTAAGAGTGGGGAATCTCGGTAATCTGGCGACACACACAAACAAACAAATCTTACGATCTTAGTTATATAAATTCAACAATCATTGGGTAACGTTTTATTATGTCGTTTGCTAAATGTGTATCTGCTTCTCAATCCGCCACAGTTTAAACAATTCCTTCCGAAAAGTAATTTTCTCGGGCGTTTTTGAACTTTGCAGATAACAGTAAAACAGTCGACATTAGGACTGGCCTTGCTTCTGAACGCTCGGTTCATTGTTTCTATGAGTAAAAGAGGAAGGCCGACGCCATTTTAAAATGTCAGACTATTTATAGCTTGGCGATACAAGATTGCATCGCGAGTTCAAGGCGTAAATGCACCCTATTGCCCTAAAAGCGTAATTTAAGTGCTAAATCGTATCTGACTTCATCCGGTAACTGCCACAATACAAAAAAGATATTGTGCCCATGCAGGACATTATCAGTCGTGGCAGACGATGGAACATAAACTTAATACCATTTACTACGCTTCTGGTCGTTAAGTGCCATTTTGTTTTGTCGCATGTCTGTTTTTAGTTGGGCTTCAGATTCTCACGATATGGATTTCTGTTTACGTTTAGAACAACCACACGCCATTTTTTTCCATTAAAAATTGAGTCGTCCATTTTGGGGTGTAGCGTACAACGACGTTCGACACAGTGCCCCTTTTCACCAAGATGGTAGTTTAGTTAGCGAGGATAAACACTGAACTGTGTCTGGAGGTAGTAAGGTGTCGGGTTTCAAAACACTTCTAAGTATAGCCATGCTGTCGTCGAGTGTTTAATATGGCCTTTGATAAGCAGGACGATTGAAAAAAAAAGACATTTCTTTATGAGTAAGGATGCAGTAGATGTCAGATCACGTGATAGCAGTACGCACCCACGTGACGAGATCGTGTTTTAAAAAAAAAAGATTTATGGGGTTGAGCAGCAGTCTTATGACAACCTACACTTGTTAAACGGTACAGCATTGTAAACTACGGCTGGGGAAAACGTAATAAAAAATTCAAAACTAATTTGGCTATCTTTGATTTTAATTCTAATTTTATTTAACACATTTTTTGGTAGTGATTATTTAGAAGGCATAAATTCATTTTTGTGGAAAACCAGATTAAAATTGTACGTATACTAATCAACTTGTGTTGTAAGTTTTAAAACCTAACAAAAAATATATATTTTTAATTTTTTTTTTGTTTCTTTGTTTAGGAGGGGAAAACACCCCTTGTTTTTCGAATTTTTATGAAAATGTACTCCACACTGAAGAGCCATTGATTACGAATGATAGGTTAAACTTTTTAAATTATAATAAACACTGCATATCCATATTAAAAATCAATTTCTATCCTGCACAGAAATTAATTAGCTTATACGTAAAGCTCAGTATGTAAACAGAACTTTGTCAACTTTACATACATCAGCTCATTTGTAAAACTGGATGTAGGATACACAGACAGCGACTAATTAGGCACCAGACATATAAGCACCGCAATTTAGGCACTGGACAAATAGGCACTCGGACATACACACCGGAAATATAGGTGCCAAGGGTGAACTTTTCGCTTTTTTTTTTTTGCGAAATTTTTTGTTGTAAATTAATGTTCCAAATTACGCTGGCGGGCAGCGGCTAACACATAACATCAGAGATGCTAATGTAAGAGATGCTAACATAGCTTTAGCGGTTTTGAATGTACGAACATCTTACGGTAAACATTTTTATCCTCCCTCCCCCCCTCCCCCCCCAATTTGAAGGAAATCCATCTCAATTAGAAATTATGTTTTCAAAAAGTTGGTGCCCATTTGTCCGAATGCCTGTTTGTTCAGTACATAAATTGGGGTGCCTATTTGTCATGTGCCTATATTAACCGGAGCCTGTGTGTCCGCATATCTGTAAACTAGCCCTTTTTGAGAAATACGTGGTAAGGCAGAGT
>JAHWFP010036503.1:0-14952 GCA_023313725.1 Lithobius niger
ACGGTTCTTAAAATTTGGCGGTACTTCTTTCGGTGGGCTACCTCCGGTACCAATGGTATTTTTTTTAAGCAGCCTAATCAAACTAATTAAGGTTGGAAATGGAATCATTAATTTCATTTACGTAGCCCCTCCCACCCCCCTACCCTCCAAAAAAATACACATAAAAAATAATCACCAAGTAGGCTACTGAACTCTGAACTCAATTTTATTTTTCTGTTGGTTCTTAGCTGGTTGTAGCATCAAAGTTGAACAAATTTGGTGCCACTTGTGTGCATTGTTTAGAATTCCAATTTTACCATTGTTGATATTTAACTGATTATTACATTGCTTTGAGCCCTACAACACCAAGACTGACTGATATATTGTTGTTGTTGTGTTTCATATTAAAACAATACCTGTATTTTAACAATGCACAGTATTTGGTACCATTGCATTTTTGGTCCTGTGGTGCTCTCACGCATAGAGAGCTAGACAGGCTGTTTCGCCCAGGTTTGCCAGGTTTGCTTTTGATATTGATATCAAATGCTTATCACATTTTTCTTTATGACTCGTGTTTAATGTGCGGCCACATGACATTTGAACTGGCACTGCGTTCCCGTTGGGGGAACGTGTCGGGATTTCAGCAATATTAGTGACCCGTTCCTCTTGAAGAGACTAGTTCGGTCCAAGTTGTCATAATCTGTGCTGGTGCCCTACTTGCAGGGATAAAACTGTCGGTTGTCAAAATGTGGATGATTCTCCACTTTGTGACTAATATCAGTTTGTAATTTGCCAAATTGCTAAAGATATGTGACAATCTCTTCAGCTATATTTTGTGGTGAACCTTTATTTCTTGTTTGTCTAATGTGCTAGAAAACTAATTCATTTGCAGACGGTAATTTTTGAATTTATCGACACAAGCCAAATGGTTAGATCACACTTTTCACGAAACCCAGTAAGAACAACCCCACAGAGGAAAAGCATGACTCTCTTTGGTTGTATCAGATAGAATATATTGCTTTGAAAGAACTGGATATAGCAAGCTGCATTTAAAAATGGACTCCTTCCTTAGGCGTACCAGGGGTGCTGCCGGTGTGAATAATGTGAAAATTTGCTAATGGTAAAAAAAATATGTGAAAATTGTTATGGGAGATACTCACAATAAGGATACGCAATACCAAAAAGTTTGTAACAGTTAATTACAGGCGAATTTTTGGTGGCCAATTTTCTGCCACCTTCTTCAGGCCAAGCCCAGAGTTCTGCTCGCAACAGCCACAACAAACATCAACGGAAAAATAAATTTGAATAATGCGATTTTCTCAGTGGGACTTGGCTTCAATAGGGTAGTATTGGAATTTATTCAAATTTATTTTTCCGTTGACGTTTGTTGTTGCTGTTGCGAGCAGAACTGGGCTTGGCCTGAAGAAGGTGGCAGAAATTTGGCCATAGAAAATTCGCCTGTAATTGTCTGTTACAAACTTTTTGGTATTGCGTATCCTTATTGTATTTTCCCTAAAGCCAAAGTAAAACAGCATGGTGTTGATCTATAAGAACACTTTAGATACAACAGCAAATGCTAGTCTCCAAGCGCTCAAAAAATACTTATAAAGACAAGCGGGTGAAATTCTGTCATCAAGTTGTGAAGCTTGAATGATTTGATTTTTGTAGTCGTGTTTTAAATCTTGTCATAACTATATTATTTTAATAAATACAAGCGCAGACAAATTAGGGGACTACAACTTTTGATCTATTATAACAATTTTTAAAGGCATCCTGAAATGGCGTGAAAAATCAAAGGTAGGTATGTGAAAAATATGAACAAAATGAAAAGTAGGTCTGGAAAATGTGGGGAAAAAATGAAAAATAGATTTTCAAAAAACGTGGAAAAAGAGGCATGTGAAAAATATGACCACAGCCCAATGACGTATATATACGTCACAATCGATCACAATTGTAACGCTCAAATTCAAAAACAAAAATACACATTGTACGGTATTTTGCGAATTTTCGATAGACCTAATAGTCCGAGTGGTGTTAATTTCGGTCTCTCCTATCTTCTTCAGGCTTCCTTTCTTGTGCTTGCTTCTATTTTACCTTGTCATGAGTGCCAGTGTTTTTGAAAATGCGTGGAAACCGTTGCCCACTGTACTTCTCGCGTGTCGTCTGCTTAACGCTCGCACGATCCCATTTGAGCGAGAGGTGTGCCCCCAACTCTTTACTGATTAGGAATTTGATGTTAGGGTTTGACGTCCCTTGAAGATTCATGAGTGGTTGTCCGCTCGCCTCACAGTGCTGAATCGCCAGCGATTCAAGTCCTCTTAGATGTAAATCCCTCTTACTATTAGACACCAGCAGAGTAGTTGTTTGGTCCCAATCGATTTTGTGCTTTGTACTCATGCTTTGTACTATTAGGCCTATCGAAAATTCGCAAAATACCGTACAGTGTGTATTTTTGTTTTTGAATTTGAGCGTTACAATTGTGATCGATTGATTTCGAACATTCAAAGTAGAAGACGGTTCATTTTTTCGCTGATATACGTCACAGTAAAATAGGCCTTTATTCTAACTAAATTCACATTATTTCACAAGATAATCAACTAAATAATTGAACTGTGCATGAAAAATTCATTCTGTGAGTTATTTTATTATAAATACCTCCATTTTGCCAACACCAGAAAAAATCCGAAATGGCAAGCACCTATCTAGGGCCCAATGACGTATATATGTCATGATTTACCAGGGCCCGATGACGTATATATACGTCACACACTGATGGCTGCAACTGAAAGTTGGTGCCATCTAGTGGTCGGGATTGTAAGTTTTTGACCACTCTTGTTGGATTTTATCACTCTAAAGTGCTGGCATTTGAATTTTTTACACGACGTATATATACGTCATTGGGCTGGGGCAGAAGATTACCAGACGTTTATATAGTTATATACGTCAGTGGTAGCCAAGGTGTTAAAACTAGGTCTGAGAAAAAACCCATCTTAAAGAAAAAGGATAAATGTTCTTAACTTTGCTCTTGCATTTGTGCGTCTCCAAAGGGTAATGTTACCATTCTGTTCGCGGTCAAAAGTCGGATTTGGCTACTAAATTCTGCAATCAATATGCCAGATTGCTAAAAGGAATAAATAGCCAACTTAAACCGTGGTTGCTTATTCGATGTGCGTGCATGTGTTTAGTTTGTGACACACTTCTCTTCTAAATAGGCTATTAGGCGTATGACGATGCTTTCGCTTTTAGAAAGCTTAACTGTAAATATATTATATCTTTACTTCTTGCGTTCAAGTTCAAAACAGCTGTTAGTAAAGCACTTAAAATGGGACGTTACTTCCCCAATTTGGCAGTTGTAAGATTTTTTTGGCTATGTACCCTTTGGTGAATTTTCGTTAGGCTAAACTTCAAGTCTTCCCGTGTTGTTTGACATTAAAATGGCGAAGTTGTGAGGTAGTCGCCTATTTTAGTGTTTCTTTAATGTCTGTGCCCAACAAGATAAATGTTATTTCCTAAGATCGTAAACTTTTTGTTTTGTTTTATCCTACGTTGTGCTTGGAGCCATTATTTCTTTCTTTCAATGTCTATGTTATGATTTTGTTTGTATGTGTATTGCTGTGCATTTTTGACATGCTCTGTCAACATACAAATTCTCGACAACAAATATTCCCTTCAGCGAATATGAAAGAAACTTTACCTTCCCAGTTGCAAAACTTTCTGCATAAAACTTGTTGATTTGGCTCTTCTGCCAACGGAAAGGTCTTGCTAAGATGATCATGTACGATGTTTCCCACCTTAGACACTTCCACTTCAATCTAGGCTTCTCCTTCATAAAGCACCTTCTCCTACAAGCATCCAGATGTTAAAACTTTGAGGCTGTTGTTTTTTTGTCTTCACGAAAAAAGGGAGTTCTAAAATTAGGAAGCGTTTAGTTGTTTTATTTGGCCAGGGGTGTTTCGAGTACGTCTGCGGCCAGCCAGCATTTTCCTTAGAGATTTTTCATAGCTTATTTGGCTTTTTAGTCCTGATTTGAATTACGCCTCAGTTACAGAGAAACAAAAAAAATATATTTCATGCTTGCAGGCTGTACAAATTCTGACACCAATTCATGTCGGATATGTATGTCTCCAGGGTGCACTGGTTGTGTCTTCAAAATAAAGAGACTGTCAGGGTTCGCACAAGGGGCTTGAATCCTTTAAATTGCTTGAATTTCTTTAGACAAAATTCAAGGCTTTGAATTCCTTGAAGTTAGTCCTTGAAAGGCCTTGACTTTAATTTTTTTGTTGTAATTTAAAATGCCGTAGCTTTGAGCAAGATAAAGACAAACTTGCAATTTCTTCTTGCATGTTTGTCTGCTTGGTGATATTCGAGCCAAGGCACGTAACGTAACCTAACCTAACTTACAACAATAACACGCCAGAGAACAATTTTTTCCACAGTTTTTTCCCCTGACTTTTTTTCCCCACGCATGTTTGAAACTTTACAATTTTTTTGTTTAGTGAGATGTTATTGGCTCTTCACTGGTAAAACTAGGCCCTATTTGAACTGAGCAGCCTTATTTGAGCAAGTTTGTTGATTAATAACGGGGGTCCCTGAAAAAAACAGTACTGGTGTTGGAAAACTCATTGAAAAATTACATTTAGTTTTGGATAAAAGTTCTTAAAAGTGCTTGATTTCTTGTGTGTGATCTTGTGCGAACCCTGACTCCATGGACCACTGAAAATCTGGCATAGAGCTAGCCTAACTGAGACTAACCATTGACAAAAACTGTCAACATCGTTCGCTCGTGCGGTTCAGTACAGCCTTTCATTTTGTGATGAAGTGTGGTGTGGTGAAGTCTTTCACTCTAAAGACGTTTTTAGCTAGGTGTTAATTCAGACTAAATGTACGCCATTATAATTTTTTTTTCAGGCTTGGTATAATTGAAGTTCATTGGGTCCTGTCTTTCTGGAAAACACACAATGGCTGGGTCCAGCAAAGCAAAACAGGATCGACACTTCAGTAAGTCGTCTATTCTTTTTAACATTTTTTACACACGTGTTACGCTTCGCAAAGGAACTTCTCGTCCTGGATTTGGTGTCTATCTGTATCCCCAATTAACTTTTGAACCTATCACCATTCACCCGAATAATTTCAAACTTTCCACATGGTTTCTAAGATCTCTTTCTAGTTGCCGGGAAAGGAAAAATACACTACCTGTAAATTTCTTGCATTCAGTTCCTGAGTGCCTGTTACCCTGGAGAAAATAAAAACGTAGATACGCCCAGTTCGCACACCCACTGCGCGTGCGTAGCGTGCGCAGGCCTCCTATAAATGGCGCATGGACAAGCCAGCTGCCATCTCTTATCCTCCACGCAACCATCACGGTCACTTTGCTCCTGTTACCCGCCATCTTGCTCATCGTTCGTCGTTCCTGTTCGCCGTTCATCGTTCTTGAAGCTCATCACATCATTCTTCGTTCCCGGTCGCCGGTCTTTAAAACTCATCGCACCGCTCGCTGCTCCCGTCGCCGTCCAGCGGTCTTTGAAGCTCATTGTACCGTTCGTTATTCCCGCTAGCCGTCTGTCGGCCTTTGAAGCTCACCACATTGTTCGTCGTTCACCGTTCGTTGGTCTCGGAAACCATTACATCGTTCGCCGTTCCCGTTAGACGTTCGTCGCTCTTGAAGCTCATCACATCGTTCGTCGTTCCCGTTCGTCATTCGCCGTTTGCCGATCCGCGAAGCCGTTGCTCGTTCACCGTTCTCGTTCGTCGTGCTTTGAAGTTCATTGCATCATTGAAGCTCATTGCATCATGCGTCGTTCCCGTTCTCCATTCGTCAATCCTTGAGGCTCATCGTCTCGTTTGTCGTTCCCGTTCGCCGTTCGGCAATTCTTGAAGCTCATCGTCTCGTTCGGCATTCCCGTTCGTCATTTACGTTCGCCTTTCGTCAGTCCTTAAGCCTCATCGTCTGGTTCGTCGTTCCCGTTCGTCAATCTCTGAGGCTCATCGTCTCATTCATCGTTGTCGTTCCCGTTCGTCGTTCTCGTTTGCCGATCGTTGACGCTCATGGCATCGCTCGTCGTTAGCCAGTTCAGCGCTCGTCACCAAAACACCGTCTTGGTTCCTCCCGACTTTCATCATCAACAAGCCCTTGCTCGTTCCTCCTGATTAGTCGATCTGATGTCGTCTTTTCCTCCATACCTTCTGTGGCAGCCCGTTCTCCATTTAGGCCCATTTACGTCCGTGCTCCCGTTCATTGTTCGCTGTTCCGTTCGTTGTTCGCAGCCTGTTCACTACTCAAAGGACCCTCACGTTCAGCGTCCGTTCGTCGTTCGCTGTCCCGTTCGTCGTCCGCCAACCCAGCCCGTTCGTCGTCCAAGCACACTTGCGTCCCTACGCTACCCGTCCTGCAACCGTCTGCTGTTCACCACTCAGACTCACCCTTTCATCGTTCGTGGCTCCGTTCGTCGTTTGCCAGCCCGCTCGCCGCTCAAGCCCATTGCGTTTGTGCACCCATTTGCCGCTCACTTCCGTTCGTCGCCTGCAGGCCTTGCCGTCCTTCAAGTCCATCACCAACTGCACGCCCGTTCATCGTTCGCTCACCGCTCGTCGTTTACTGGTCCGGTCGTCATTCACAAGCCCTTACCGTCCGCACCACTCATTCTTCACAAGCCGTACTTCGTTCATCGATGTTCAGCCCGCATGTCGCTGCTACCCCGATTTGTTGCGTTCATGGCTTCCTGCCATTCGACGTCTCCGAGTTTTTCATCAGCACCCTCGTGAAGGTTCTCGGCCGTTCAGCCACCTTTGTACCCCACGTGGATTGGCATTGCACAATCACCTCGCTTTACCCCGGCGACTACGACTCTACAATGACTTTCATCGTTCGCCTATGGTCTTCCCCCCTTTCATGGCACAGGCTTAGGCCACCGGTACAGCTCAATCGTCAACCCACATCGAGTTCGGCCAACTTGGACCACAACATGCATCCGCCTGGAACAACTGGTATCCGTCCCACCTTGCTCCTGCGGGACATCGCTCCTGGAACTACATCAAATTTGAACACTTCCACCGAGCAAATCCTTCGCAGCCAACCCCTCCATGAATCCAATACATTCCTAAGAGGACTAATCCCAACTCTCGCACCTTGCCAAATCCTCACACACGACTGAGCCGTCATTGTGAAAAACGACACTGCTGCTGCAAAACGTTCTCAACAACGTAGGAACAAAAAGAACGTTCGTAATCATCTGCGAAATCACCCACAACTCCAACGAACATCCCGCCTGTTTCAACAATGACATCAACCCTTCTCCTGCCTTCACCAACCACCCTTACTATGCAGAAGGCCGTCACAACCGGTTTCGGGAACTCACAATCACCAGTTCTCTCTTCAGCAACGTCCACTCACGAAGGAACCCTACCTCCCGATTCCAACACCCAGCTTCTACTTCTCTTGATGGCTTCAAAGGTAAAAGCGTCGTTTAGGGTTTACCTTTCCTAACCGTCTTTTCTCTGGGTCTGGACGTTCACGCCAGAAAGAAGCACGAACCAACCCACTCAGTACCCAATTTTCATCTACAGGCATCCAGCATAAACTAAACCTCAAAAAAAAAGCAAGACTAAGGAAAAACTGTTCTCCAATCTCCATGGAATTTGCTGCTACGAAAGCAAAAATCTCCAGCATAGAAAAAATAATCATGGCACAACGAACTAACATCGCCATTTTATTGGAACACAATACCACACTTCGTCGTAAAGTGAATTAGCTAATGCTAAATTCCAGAGACTCTCACGCCTTCCCCCTTCTGGGAAAAAGCCAATTTTTAGGATACATCACCCCCAACCACCACTCCGTGCACCAACAAAACCTAAGTTTTCATCATCGGACAAACAAACACGACTCAGGAAATCACTCCACTCCTTCAAGTCCGTGTTGACAGTCACACAGTAGGCTATGAGCCACGTCCATTTTCTACTTCTACAATTCTTCAGCCCTGCACAGTAGTGCAAACCAAGCCATGCCTGAAGACCAATATTTAGCTCGACAGGTCTGGCAATGGGACAATGCCCCAAAATTCACGTCATCGAAACCTGAAATGCGTTTTGTTTCAAACACAAGAACCTGCACTCTTCCTTGCACCCTCTGCCGTGTAAAGGGATACAGCCTCTCTTTCGTCACACGTCCCTCAACACTGACCCTCTTCTCTTGTCCCGTGTCCGCCTTCCAGAATGGGCTCTCCAAAGCCTTCAACACTGACTGCTCCTGATTGCTCATTCCTGAACTTTTCAAATACGCAAAGATTTGGGAACTCATATTTATGATGACCCTGCAATGTCCTACGCTTCAACGCAAAGTTCCAAGGACAATCCCTTCCATTATTAATCTCGTCACACATTCTTAAGTGAACTGTCACTACCCTAATCTGACACTTCTAAACAACTAAACAAATAGCTGACTGATTTTGGTTGTTGTCACCGTTTCAAACTGCGTTTCAAAGACACCAGATTCGAACATACCTGCTTTTTGTTTTCCGCCATAAACCAAGTATCTACGTGGAATAGAAACCATCAAACTTCAAGGATCTTCCCTTTCTTCTCAATCTCGATAAAATAAATTAAAAAAAAAAGATAGTACATTTTAATGAGGAGGGAAAAAACTTCTAATCCACCTAGCTGACTCGCTTCAATAATGGTTGGATTTCACCCCACTCAGATGGCTTCACACAATCATCTACTCAGGCCACTCGGTTGACTATTGTCCAAAACCGATCAACGAGCCTCTAGGGACCCAGTTCATACCCTTGGGAACCCGTCACGATGGTGCCCGCCACCTAAACGACGAGGTCATCTGTAATGCAAGAAATTTACAGGTAGTGTATTTTTCCTTCCCCAGCAACTAGAAAGCCAAATTTTACCTGGATGGGAGGTCAAAATTGATTTCTATTGCCTAAGGGCAAAAATACACTACCTGTAAATCTCCCAACCAAACTCCCCTCTTGAGTCACCAATCGTGACATATCGAGAGGAAAAAAGATGGCAGCTGGCTTGTCCATGCGCCATTTATAGGAGGCTTGCGCACTCTACGCACGCGCAGTGGGTGTGCGAACTGGGCGTATCTACGTTTTTATTTCCTCCAGGTTAACAGGCACTCAGGAACTGAATGCAAGAAATTTACAGGTAGTGTATTTTTCCCCTTAGTCAATAGAAACCAGTTTTGACCTCCCATCCAGGTAAAATTTGGCTTATTGTTTGCCAAATATATTAACCTGATAATTTTAGCATTACGTTGTCCTCAATTAATGTTTCCCTGGAGGTTTTTTAGTTGCTTGTAGCCGCATGCTTGCGTGTCCCACTGCGCATGCGCAGCCCTCTCTATATAAGTGGTCTCGGCATTCATTTCCTCCAGAGATTCCTACACGTCACCTCATTTCCCGCTTTCACAGGAATTTGGATTTTTACTTCGACACACCGACGTCTCCTCGCTGCTCCCCATCACGACGGAGAACGCCCTCCCGACCACCGCTCCGACCACGCCTTCTGTGGTCGCTACGGCTGCTATCCCGCTCGCCCACGTCGATCATGGCATGTCCGGCCGATGCCAAGACTGTCGCGCCGTTGACGTTGACGACGTCTCCTCGCTCGGCCAACGCCAAGACAGTCGCGCCGCTGACGTTGATGACGTCTCCCCGTTCGGCCAACGTCAAGACGGTCGCGCCGCTGACGACGACGACGTCTCCCCACTCCAGAACGGCCAACGCACGCCGCCGCCTTCGACCTTTCCACTTGAAGACGACTGCCGTCGAGCCAAAGCGCTATTCCGGGAAGCCAAGGAGCTGCTCGTCCGATCGTCCGCGACGACCGCTACACGCCCAGCCTAGCCGGGACGTGTATGTCGCCAACGACGTAGTTGACTCCCTAACGCACACCGCCGTCTCCGATGACGACGACAACAACAACGACGTCGGTGACAACGACAACTATGACGACAACGTCGACAAGGACGACGATGTAGTTGTCCCTCTGCGTCCAGACGTCTACTTTCCATGCCTCTTCCTGACCTCCCGGCCTTGGAATGAGATTTACGGCAAGCCAAATCGCTTGGCCGTGACCGTATTTGCCTGCTTCTCGGAACGTCCGCGATGACGGCCATGCGCCCGGCCTGGCCGGGACATGCATGTCGTCAACGACATAGTTGACTCCTCGTTACAAAACAGCCAACACACGCCGCCGACTCCGGACCTCATTTCGACAAGTGGGCCTTTCGACCATCAATTCAAGTCGTCCTTTCGACTATCATCTCAAGGAGGCTCTTCGACCATCATTTCAAGCGTACCTTTTGACCATCTTTTCAAGCAGGCCTCTCGACCATCAACTCTCCGCTCGAACTATCGCCCGAATCGTCACGCTAAGCAACGTTTTCAAGTAGTGAAGCCCACAACCTCGTTTTCCCCATGGACCTCGCCGGCACGCCGGGCCAACACACATGCACGATTCGCGTCTGCCGACTATCATGGAAGTCGCAAACGCTTCTCACACATCTCCGACGCCGTCACCAAGAACGGAAGCATTCAAAACACTTTTCGACCATCACCGATGCTGATTTCCAACACGGCACAGCACGGCCCTGTCATCGACTCTTGCCTAAACGCAAGCGTTCTTTGCTGCGCCACCTTGCATCCACGTCACCCGATGCTGTCCAGGTTGTAGTATCACCGTCAATCTATCGACACGCTCTCACCATCGACGTCGTCTTATGCTGAGCTGCGAAAACACTGACTGCCTTCCCAAGTTCAGCCTTTAAGCCATCTCTACAAGGGGCCCCTCTTATTTGTCCTCGGCCTTTGCAACAACGCCTGCCATAAAACACTTTTATTTTCTGGCAGCAACGGCCACGAAGTTGGATGTTTGTTTGCGCTCATCGCTTCGAACGCTGTGTTCTTGCCGGCCCCCGTCTGTCCACATCGTCCACCGAGCGGCCAGCTTAGAACCGGTGTGCCCATGTCGCCAACGACGAGGTTGTCCCTCCGCTTCTGGACGTCTAACGTTCAACGCCCCTCCCCGACCTCCCAGCCTTGGAAGACGATTGACGGCAAGCCAAATTGTTCTTCTTTCAACCATGAATCTAACATCACTCCTTTCACTATCACGATTATGTTTCATCGGCTTCACCGCCACCCGCCTGCGACGTCTACCGGGCGGCCGGCTTAAACCGGGTTGCCCATGTCACCAACGAAGATGATGACTCTCCGCTTCAAAACAGCCAAGCCTCTCAACCCCCCCCCCCCCACCACGCCCTCTCGGCCTTGGTAGATGAGCGACGACAAGCCAAAGCATTTTTCTTTGCCCATGAATTTGGTTTTCATTCCTTTCGACCATCACCATCTCGACTGTTCTCAAGCTGACGTCCCAACGACAGCTCTTTTGCTTCTTTGAACCCGAAGTTTTCCTCTCCTTTCGACCATCGGCTCACTTTTCCTTACCTGATGACGTCCACGCCCCTGTCCGACCTTCAATGTCTTCTTTCACTCATCACCTTACCCACGGGTGGACTGTTTCCTGCTTCATGTGACCTACGCACTCTATCCCGGTGCCAACAACCTGCGGTGAATTCACGGCAACCATCACCACTCCACGGGCTTCCCTTTCGACCAACTCGTCCTTTCGACCGGCATCTTTCGACACGCAGTCACCTCGTCGCTCGAAGGCATTTGGATTAGCATCCCTTGCTCATCTCCTTCACACCGAATGTTACTCAACGTCTCACGACACCAGTCAGAACCTCCTCCTGGCTCCAAGTCCGACCTTCCAACCATTTGTCCCTTGACCATATCACCAACAACACTGTCTAATGACAAGCCACGGAAACACCGGCTGCTTTCCCAAATTCGGCCTTTCTACCATCTCTGCCTCTTGCTTATTGTCTCGAACATGGCTAACCTTACATTTCGAAGGAATACAAAGCCAACAGTCGCTGCCCATTGCTGCTCGTTTCATTCCTGGCTTGAACCCACGTTTGACTATACCAAGACGGAAGCTGTTTGCACCTCTCGCTGCCTATCTCGACCATGGCTGACCACACGTCTCGAACGAACAACAAAATATCAGTCGCTGCCATCGCTGCTTATCTCATTCATGGCCAGAACCCACGTTTTGAATAAACCAAGATGGAAAACGCTTACACCTCTTGCTGCTTGTCTCGACCACAACTGACCCCACATCACGAGGGAAAATTAAGACAACATTTGCTGTCTACTGCTTCTCGTATCTAAAGATCCAAGACGGAAGTCGCCCCCACCTCTTGGTGCTTGCCTCAACCAGGGCTAACCCCATGTCTCGAATAAAAACCGAGACAACAACTGCTGTCTACACTCATGCTTGTCTCACTCGTGATTAGACCCCACGTTTTCTGTAAAGATTCAAAACAAAACCATGCATTAAAATGAAGAGTCAATTCAGATGACGTCTTCACCTCTTACACCTTGTCTCGACCATGACTTACCCTACGTCTCATGCGGATATCGTAACATCTGTAGCAACCCATATCGGTGCTTGTCTCAAACCTGGGTAATCCCATGTTTTGAGTGAAGAGTCAAAACGGATGACGCTCTCTCCTCTTCCAGAATCTCGACCATGACAGACCCCCACCTCTCGGGTGAAGATTAAGACGACCATGGCTGTCTTACCAACGCTCGTCTCATTCGTGACTACAACCCACGAATTAAGTGAATCTCTCAAGTCACACAACGTCATCATCTCAGGCCGCCCATCTCGATCATGACCACCCCCACACCATGAATGAAGACCCACACAACTGTTGCAATCCACACTGACTCTCGTCTTGATCGTGACTAACCATGTCTCAAGCAGATATCAACAATCATCACTTTCAACATCAAGACTTGTTTCACTCGTGGTTAAAAACCCACGTTTACAGCAAGCCTCAAGACGACCGTAGCTTTCTCCTCTGACAGCTCGTCTCGACCGCACCCTCCTTCTTCTCCCAGACCTTCTGTCTCAACAAAGGGCTCGAAACTTCACCCGAACCTTCCGAGTCTAAACCCTCAACCGTGGCCACAATCATCAGACACCTGGAGAAGACTGGAATTCATCAAGATGATGGCAACAAACAAACCAACTTTCCCGATAACTACCGAACTCCTGCTCTTCTCAGCTCCTTTGAGACTGACCACCCAACAATGAGAAGACTTGTCACCGACTGGGCCTGGTCAATCGTCCTACAATCCCTGTTGGAAGCCCCCATGAACCAAAGCAAGATAGCTCCCTCCACCTTCTTACCAGGAAAACTGTCTTCCCCGCCACTAGCAGCAAAAGCCCGCTGTTCTGAAACCCAAACCCTAACAGAAGACCCAACCTACCGCATCTTAGCCCAAATTTCTCTTCAGTAAGCCTTCACCCAAGAGCAGGATTTCGAGCCAAGACTCTAACTATCCAAACCACCAAAACCCATAACCTTCCCAGCCCTCTCAACCTTAACAGGTAACGACCCGACACATCTACTATGCCCCATCCCAGTGCTCCACTCTACCTCACTTGAACTCAACACGAAGACATCCGCAGAGACAGAAACCAACTCTTCCTACCATTAGACCTCCATACAGGAGAATCTTCAACTGCCATGATCTACCGCTGGATAAAGAAAACTATCGTAGGTCAGAGCATTTTCAACATCATGGGCACATCACAACACCATCCCAACGGGAAAAATTCCACAAGCCGCATCCTGATGCCACACAACGACATTCACCTCCCACTAACTGAGGGACATGTCAAGAAAAGGGAAAAGGACTACACCGGCTGGGACCAATCATCGCAGCCAGAACTGTGGTCAAGCCCCTCAAGCACATAACAGAACGAAGCAGAAGCAAGCCATCCCAGAGGGAAACAAGCCATCCATAGAAGGAAGCAAGATCCCTCATTTCACAACGGCCCAAATTCCATGAAAGACGTCCAAGCTCCTGTTTCATCACCCTGTTCTGAACAAAGTGCAAAATTTTACTACAACAAAATATTTTCAGGGGGAAGCCTGCTTGCGTCCCGGGGCACCCGTCAGACCGGTGCCCGCCACCACGTTTGACGAGGTCTGCTGATAATGCTAAAATTATCAGGTTAATATGTTTGGCAAACAAAGAAAGAACATAAAGAAAGAAATCACAAGGTAAAGGGTAAATGAAGCAAGCAGTCTGCATTAAAGACTGTCCTTGTGAGGATACACAATACACTAGTCTGAGAAAGAAAGAAAAGACTACTGCCCCGACTGGGACTCGAACCCAGGACACCCGTTTACTAGCCGGGCGCTCTAACCACTTCGCTACCGGGGCGGGTACTGGCTACAGGCTCCAGCCGAGCTAAGTAACTGTTCAATCCTTCTCAGTGGTGATCTAAAGATCATAAACAAACATACAAGGAGGGAAAGCAACTTGCATTTTTTCTTGTGTGGAGGCCAAGAAGCAAAGTTGCTTTCCCTCCTTGTATGTTTGTTTGTGATCTTTAGATCACCACTGAGAAGGATTGAACAGTTACTTAACTCGGCTGGAGCCTGTAGCCAGTACCCGCCCCGGTAGCGCAGTGGTTAGAGCGCCCGGCTAGTAAACGGGATGTCCTGGGTTCGAGAGTCAGTCGGGGCAGTAATCTTTTCTTTCTTTCTCAGAGTAGTGTATTGTGTATCCTCACAAGGACAGTCTTTAATGCAGACTGCTTGCTTCATTTAAGGAAAGAACATTTTGCTGGCCCCCAGGCAGGCCGGCTAAAAATGGTTTCTTTTGTGCCTAAAACATACTTAACCTAAGCCCGCCCTACCTCCCTTCTTGAATCACCGTCTGACAGATTGAGAGGAAAATTTATACCGAGACCAACCACATTCTCGCTTATATGTATAGAGAGGGCTGCGCATGCGCAGTGGGACACGCAAGCAGGCGGCTACAAACAACTACAAAACCTCCAGGGAAACATTAATTGAGGACAACGTAATGC
>JAHWFP010036503.1:19952-38965 GCA_023313725.1 Lithobius niger
CCCTGTTCTGAACAAAGTGCAAAATTTTACTACAACAAAATATTTTCAGGGGGAAGCCTGCTTGCGTCCCGGGGCACCCGTCAGACCGGTGCCCGCCACCACGTTTGACGAGGTCTGCTGATAATGCTAAAATTATCAGGTTAAAATGTTTGGCAAACAAAGAAAGAACATAAAGAAAGAAATCACAAGGTAAAGGGTAAATGAAGCAAGCAGTCTGCATTAAAGACTGTCCTTGTGAGGATACACAATACACTAGTCTGAGAAAGAAAGAAAAGACTACTGCCCCGACTGGGACTCGAACCCAGGACATCCCGTTTACTAGCCGGGCGCTCTAACCACTGCGCTACCGGGGCAGGTACTGGCTACAGGCTCCAGCCGAGCTAAGTAACTGTTCAATCCTTCTCAGTGGTGGTCTAAAGATCACAAACAAACATACAAGGAGGGAAAGCAACTTGCATTTTTTCTTGTGTGGAGGCCAAGAAGCAAAGTTGCTTTCCCTCCTTTTATGTTTGTTTGTGATCTTTAGATCACCACTGAGAAGGATTGAACAGTTACTTAGCTCGGCTGGAGCCTGTAGCCAGTACCCGCCCCGGTAGCGCAGTGGTTAGAGCGCCCGGCTAGTAAACGGGATGTCCTGGGTTCGAGTCCCAGTCGGGGCAGTAGTCTTTTCTTTCTTTCTCAGACTAGTGTATTGTGTATCCTCACAAGGACAGTCTTTAATGCAGACTGCTTGCTTCATTTAAAGAAAGAACATTTTGCTGGCCCCCAGGCAGGCCGGCTAAAAATGGTTTCTTTTGTGCCTAAAACATTTTTAACCTAAGCCCGCCCTACCTCCCTTCTTGAATTACCGTCTGACAGATTGAGAGGAAAATTTATGCCGAGACCAACCACATTCTCGCTTATAGTGTATAGAGAGGGCTGCGCATGCGCAGTGGGACACGCAAGCAGGCGGCTACAAGCAACTACAAAACCTCCAGGGAAACATTAATTGAGGACAACGTAATGCTAAAATTATCAGGTTAAGTATGTTTTGAACAAAAAAGAAACCATTTTTAGCTGGCCTGGCTGGGGGCCGGCAAAATGTTCTTTTTTTTAATTTTAAGTTCGTAAATTAATGAAATTAGTTCGGAGGTTCCGAATTTTTTTACTAAAATATGCACCAAAAAAAGTATAGGCCCTATATAATATATGTATATTTCGAGTTGCCGTTTCGAAAATGTTCATTACCTGTAAATTTTGCATTTCCTTCCCAAATGCTCTCTTCTTTGGAGGATGTTTTTTAACTGTAATGAGTGTCCCAGCTGTGCAACCCAACTGTGCATGCACGAGCACAGTCCCTCCAAAAATGGCATTGTAACCAGTAATATAGCATGTTTCTGTTACTCCGTACTGTGCAAAACATGTCGTTGGTTTTTTTATTTGGAGATCGAGTTTATTTTGGAAGGTCAAAGTTTGTTCAGGCAAATTTCTTTTTGCGTGATCGCACTTTGACGTCATGAACAGTTTTCAGGGCAGTTTTACGTTTATTTGGGAGTCACAAAATCATTTAACAGTAATGAAAATAGTCCTATAACGGAAGCGCAATTTAGTTATCTTTCGTTTGGCGCTCTTATCTTTGTAGATGCCTTGGTTTCATAGGAGTAGAGGTACACGCACACAAACACATCGTACGATTTTAATGATGTAGATAGTCATTTGGTTTAAAACAAGCTTTTAGCTGAAACACGGATTCTTTTAATTTTCTCGTCAACAAAATTAACAAAGGCAAAATTAGCCACCCTACAATACCACATTCGCACAACCAGGTATAGTCGACACGGTAGCAGTGATAACGGACGTGCAATGAAAGTGTAGCAACGTTTATGGCCGATTGTTATCCATCTGATATTGAAGGCATTGCATCGTGGGTGTGTTATGGAGGCGGTTTGGGCTTTTCTTATGATGTTTGATCTGTTTTAGCTTCTGAAGTAAATTCTGCTCGAAGTAAACTTGATGGAGTTCTTCAGACTCTGATGATCAAATCTGAAGACAGGTAATGAACTGTTTAGTTAATTTAGTGATAAACTAGGATTATTTTTATCCTAATATTTTAATTGTGCATAATTGAGGTTGTTAATCGTACTAATTTTGATTTCAGTTCTGAACATTCCGAGAGCGAAAGTACAAAAGAACCAGAATTGTTTGTTGCGTAAGTTTATTTTCTTTGAAAAAAAAATGCATACAACTTTCTTATGTACTGTAAAGCTTTTCTCATATAGAATACTGTATTAGGACCAGAGACAGTCGACCACCAGTGCATATCACACAGAATAGGCCAAAAGTACCTTGGAAGAGAATCTTTTACATTAATTACTGTATTTGTGATTAAATCAATTTCTGCTGTTTCCTTTGACAATTTGTTCGTTGCTCTTCTTTTTAATCCTTTTCTTTCTTATTCTTTTTAAACCTTAATTGCTTAATGTACTGTAGTTTTTAAGGCTGCACTGATCTTAACCATGCCAAAACCAATCCTGTTTTTAAAATTTTGCCAGTATTGGTACCGTTACAGATATCCAAAATTTAATCCATCAATTTTTATCACTGGTGTAGTTTTCTTTATAAGTCCGATAATAATTAAAACAAAAAACCAACAGTTCAGCAAAATGCCGCAAACCGCATGTCATTATCTCGCGCTACTCCCAAGTTGTTGATAGGACAAGTTACTGATACCAATCCGATCTGATCCAGTATCGGTATCGATGGAGCCTTAGTATATTTTATCTATTGAAGATTTTTACCGTTTGTTAATCGAAAGCTCCGGAGTTTTTTGGTTACTACATAGTCAAGGTAACCTTCTTTTGAATTATGTGTTCTCTAGGATGCTTCAACCTTCTTAGAAAAAAAATATAAACTGGATGGTCAGCGATCCCAGCAACCTAGTTATGTCCATTTTGTCAAGACATTCAACTTGATTGCTTTGGTCCATTTCTGTCTAGCTGTTATACCTTCAGTTTGATTTTACATCTTTTTTTTCTTTTCTTCTTAGCTCCTTGCTGCTGTATTGTTTGTCCGACCCGTTGATGTGGTTGCACATGGCTTTGTTCTTTATAGTTTAGAAGTTGGTTTAGACTTAATGAGAACCCTACACATGACAGGGATGCTGCCAGTGTGGAAAAATGTGAAAATTTGCTAGGGGCAAAAAAAAATGTGAAAAATGTGAAAAATACAAGTGTCGGTGTGAAAAAACGCAAAATGCACAAGTAAAGTACAAACAATCAAATTATCCGCCCTAATTTTGGACCCAGAATTACGTAGCATGTCTGTGATTAGAACAGGAAAAAAAAACTTGGTTTGCAGGCGGGTCGCTTTGAATTCACGTTTGGTCGCTTTCTTAACATTGTGAGAGAATGAGGCCCGTTTGCCTAGCAACCGTTACGCGCAGCGGTACTATCATGTGCACTGTGTGTGATGGTGATAGGAAGTTTTCTTTTTTAGGGTACAAAAATTTCGGATTAAATGGATGTATACAGTGTGTACGTATTAATAAGCTCTACACGTGCCTGTTGTAAACTTAACAATCAATGTTGCGTGACCGGCAGCGTTGCCTTAATTTCGCGTGAAGGATTCGTTCTACTAGTGAAACTGAAAGCAGTGTGCCGGAAAAGACTTGTCAGAAGGATGAAAAGGAGTTCCTTTATAGAGGAAAAAAAGCAGTTCTGCAACTTCTGAAGACACTTCCCATTAACTGTAAGCTCTTAAAGGATCTGCAAGTCCTGCACCCTCATATTTCGTGGCACTGCTTCTATAAGTTTGGCTACTTTCTGATAGCAACAGCCCATAATTCACAATTTTATTAGAGAAGCTCTACAAAGTCAAATAAAAATGGGCTATGAAATTGTGAACTGTTGCTTCTGAGAAAGTGGCCTATTTTTTTCTGATAAAATCTACCAAAGAGCTTCTTGTAAGTACTTTGAATTTTTTTATCTTGTCATAAGTATGTTTAATAAAATAGGGTTCATGATCAGAATAATTACGTCCTGGCATCCTGAAATAGCAAAAAAAAAACTGAAATTACAATGGTTACTGGAAAAGAAAAATTTTTATTCAAGAATTGTGAAACTGGTGTGACATATGAAAACGAAGAAATAGTGATACAAAAATAAAAGGTAGGTAGGTGAAAAATGTGAAAAAATGAATAGCTGGTATATGAAAAATGTGAAAAAATAAAGAGTAGGCATGCGAAAAATGTGAAAAAAATGAAAAGTCGGAATGTGAAAAAATGTGAAAAACCAAGGTACCCCCGGCAGCATCCCTGACATGATTTCCAAGTTGGCATGGCCAGAACAAAAATAAAGACGAAGTACGACATACCTTTGGAAATTCAGGAAACACTTAACCAGCTTCAAGAACGATGCAAAAACAGTTTACTTAAATTTTGGAGGAAGAAAACACCGTTCCTCTTCTTCAGAAGTCCACACCACAGTAGGGAACGTTCGTTCGACTGGCACTCACTCCATGTTGTCAGTTGAACGAACGTTCTGTGCTGTGGTATGAATTTCTGAAGAAGAGGAACGATGTTTTCTTCCTCGAAAATTTAAGTAAACTGATTTTCCGTCGTTCTTGAAGGTGATACAGTGTTTCCTAAATTTCCAATGTCTGAATAGTATCACTGTCTTCGCCTTTTACCGGTGTTTGTAGCCATACCTTTAATAAAATCCATAAAAAATTATTGCTTTTCAATCTCCTTGCTACTGACTCGGTGAAAAAAAAAGTTACATTTTTACACTTTATGTTCCTAGGACATTCTAGTTTGATGATACACATGTTGTAATATGGTTGAGAATATTAATTCTTAGCTGTGAAGGCCAGCTAGCTATTTTTAAAGTTGCAGGCCTGATTTTATTAATATAAAATTTATTAACAAGCTCAAAACCAGACTTGCTTCGGCAAGCTGAAAAGCAGAAAATACTGCTTGTATGGGGCTCCGTTCTACTGAATATTAGACACATACATTTAGGTCTATTAATAGCAGGTAAGGCAACTTAAAAAAAGAAAGTTGGTTCTCGGGCATTTTTCTCAAGAATTCCATGCGGGCGGGCGGAATTTATTTTTTATTTTTTATTTTTCATTTTTCCACCCTATTTTCCATACATTTTGTGGAATTACTTTTTAGTTTGGGTAAAATACAGAATACTGCCTCGTAATGCTTCTTATCCACACAATTATTTAACTACAAGAACGGTAATTTTATATTTCAATTTCCACACAGAGGGCTATTTTTGTTCTGTAACTGCTTTTTTTGCCGCGTCGTTTCTTTTTATTCCTCTTCAAAAAATCGATGTGGGAGGGCCCGAGAACCAACTTTTCTTTTTTTAATGGCCTAATCACTTAAAATTCAGCTGGGTGAGAACAGTTTGATTTTAAATAAAATTTGTTTCTAGGTGCTGGCATGAAAAAATCTACCTGTAAATTTCTTGAATTCAGTTCCCGGATGTTCCTTATCTCTCTTGAGGTTTTCTGCTGTCTAGATCCGGCCAGCTGCGCCTCCTATCAAAGCGTTCGACCCGGGCACGGCTGCCACCTCTTTTCCTCAAGCTCTCGTAGTAGACGCATCGCTCCTCCTCTCATCTGCCTTCGCTCGACTGATCCACTTCGCCCGAAGAAGTTTCTTCGCCCCGAACACCCTTCGCCCCGAAGGCTACCTTCATCTTTACGAAGCCTTCATTTACTACCCTTCACTTCGAAAGCTACCTTCAACTTCAAGAATCCTTCGTCTGAAAACCCTTCGCCCAAAGGACAACCTTCTTACCATGAAGCCGTCTTTTGAAGACCCTTCGCCCCGAAGGCTACCTTCTACCTCAAGAAGCCTTCGTTGGGTGACCCTTCGCCCTAAGGACGGCTTTTATCTTGTGTAGCCTTCGCTTGACGAAGGACAACTTCAACTATTTGAAACCTTGTTTGATGACCCTTCGTCCTTACGGCAACCTTCAACTTCAAGCAGCCCTCGCTTGATTACCCTTTGTCCTGAAGGCTACCTTCAACTTTAAGAAGCCTTCGTTGGTGACCCATCTCCTCGTTGGATGCCCTTCATCTTAAGAGGCCTTCGTTTGATACCCTTCGCCCCGTAGGACTTTTTTCAACCATAAGAAGTTTTCGTTTGAAGACCCTTCTCCCGAAGGGCAACCTTCAAAGCCCTCGTTTGAAGACCCATCGCCCCGAAGGCTACCTTCAACCTCAGAAGTCTTCTTTTGGCAACCCTTCACCTGTAGGACAGCCATCATCTTAAGAACGAAGGGCACCTTCAACTACATGAAGCCTTTATTTGATTACGCTTCGTCCCAAAGGTTACTCCAACTTCAAGAAGTCTTCGTTTGATGACCCTTTGTCTGAAGGTCACCTTAAACTTTAAGAAGCCTTCGTTAGTGACCCTTCGCCCGTAGGACAACCTTCATCTCAAGATACCTTCGCCCGCACGAAGATCCTTCACCTTGCACACTGAGCCCAACGGACACATGGCTCGACATTTGGACCCATCGACACACCAAAGGCATGCGGACGACGACACTCTTTGCGACTTTCAGGCCCTTCGACACCATCCCTAATGCATTTGGCTGTCCCTCACTGGTCTGAACTGCAGCCCTCTGTAATGTCCTTCGCTGCCTTCGGTCCCTTTCTACTGCAACTCCACCAACCCTAACCTATTACGCCCTTTTGCAGTTCCCGGAACGTCGCACGTCATCACTGCTCAACCGTTCGTCACCTGACTTCACTTGCTGCCTGCTGTCCTTCGCTGACCATCACCGCAGCTTCTTCAGACCTTCGCCCTTCAACACCTGTTGTACCCCAACAATCATCGCAGCTCTCTCACCGTCACTTTCACAGCTCTTTCGGACCTTCGTCCTTCAGAGCTGCTGACCCTTATCAACATTTCTTGGAGACACTTTGGACCACCATCGTAGCAGCTCATCGGACTTGTGCCCTTCCGGTCTTCAGCCCTTCGCCTACAAGAATCTCAACCTCATGCTTTTATTCTTCGCTGCCTGTTCAACTCCAACGGATGTGCGTTCGCCTTGTCCTACTATCATACAGCCTCCCGTTAACACCGTCAACTCCGACTGCAGCTCTTGTCCTACGTGTTTGACGCCACTCTGTCTATTGCTGTCATGTATCCTCCTGAAGTTAGCAGTCCGTTCTTCTCATCTCAGAAATCAAACAACAAATTGTTTCACAGCCTTTCTTCGGTACCAACCCTCACCTTAAGAAGCTTTCGAGCTCCAACCTACTGTGGCTTTGCCTCTCTTCACTAAAACTACCGTAACCAGATTGATCCTTCGCTTACGGAAAACAATCCTTCACAGCAATGAAGCTCCTTTACTTACTGCTCCGACCGCATTTCTGAGTCGCCTCGACCATGCTGCCAACGACCTCTTTCACCTTCAGCTCAATGGAAACCCAGTTTTCTGGACCGCAATCTGGAATGCAGCCTTAGGATTCAACTGACAAAGTCCTCCAAGCTTTCATCGTAAGACAGCAAGTTCTTCTTCAGCGTCCGTAAAAAGTCTTTCATCACGGCTCTCCGTCAGTCCTGACACAGATATCAAGCTCCAGTCAATCCGTCACTCTTCTCATGCTCACCGGCCAAATTGACAACCTCACAAGAAACTCAACACGAATATCCGCTTCAATGCTACTGTCCTATGTAACAAGCCCTCCTGCAGCGGTTCGTGAAATTTTGGTCTCTCCGTTACCACTACAGCACGACAAAGTGCCACCAACACCACTACTCTTGTCACCGAGCCAGGAACCACGCAAGCAAGCCATCAATGTTCCCACAACCACATCTTAACGGTCATTGGAAACAACGGTTTCATATGTATAACTCATGGGAATTTAACCCAATCCATCCCAATAACCTGAACTTTCTTTCATCCTCATCGACCTCTTCAATGATGGACTACTCAAGGTTCTACAGTCCTTGTCTTCGCCCTGCCTCAAACTTGGTATTCAAAGCAGCCAGCAAATGCCCCTGCGTAAGGGACAACGATTGGTTCACAGCTCATCATTGGCCCCATGTTCTCAGCCGAAAGAAGCCTAAACCTTCGACCGAAAGATGCTCCTCCAAACTTTCACCAAAAGACAGCAAGGTCTGCTTCTGGGTCCATCCGAAGCCTTCACCGAAAGAAGTCTTTCATCATGGCTCTTCTATCCACCGACACGAATTCACTGACAAGACGAAGAATTCAACCATGATAACAACTTGACGACGAAGTGTCACCTTTCATCAACACGACACTTAACCACATATACCACCACCTGCCGCCAATGCCAATCATCTTGACCAGGTCAACAATTCTTACAATCACTCATTCTTCACTACTGGCCATCTGAAACACTTTATGACTAGCCAGCCATCAGAACCTTGCCAAGAACACCACAGCTCCTCTGAACTGTCGTCGTTTGCTGTGAGATCTCGTCAACTTCGTCAACCTCACTAACGGAACAAGTCTTGGACAAGTCCATCTGGGACCTATCCTCATGGCACAGCGCACTGTCCTCAAACACTTTGAAGCGATGTTGTTCCTTGAAGACCAACATTTCTCAGCAACCCGGAAATCTCGTCGACAATGACATGTGTCACAGCTCAAGAATTAAGGACACTGTCAACCTCCGTGACATGCCACAGCCAAGGGCCACGCCCTGACGAAACCATTCCGTCTTCACCATCCACTTCTTCAGGAACACGACAAGACATGAAACGAACACAAGCGGGTGTCTTTGTCACCACCAGACTTGTCTTTAAGTAATCTTTGATACTACAAATTCATTCATCTGAGGCCACATCTCCGAACCACAACGCAAAGATCCTCATAAACCTCAAAGCCAATCATCATTCCAGCACTTACAAACTTTTTAGCGACTAACCAGAAAGAACACTCTGTCCAGCTCGAGCCTTACGCTTTACTTCCACAGATCAGCGGACGAGTGTCGAAGAGGCCAAATCCACCCTTTCTTAACCATTCTCCAATGGAACCAACGTGACTCTAGTCACAACAAAAAACAAGTTGGATCAACAAGATTATCCCCAAACTTGGGGCACATTCAACTTCATGGGCACTCCACAGTCAAGTCTCCATTGCTGTAATCCTCCAAGGCACATCATGTAGAAGTCTAACTGTCTTCACAAGTCACTTCTTCTACGATATGTCATAACAAGTATTTGGGCTACACTGTCTGGGACTCGTTGTCTTAAGCCAGATGTGTAGTCCAACCCCCTTAAGCAGAAATAACAGAAACGAAGACCTCCAGAAGACAGAAGCAAGAACCTCCTCACACCTAACTGGACCATGTCCTACCGAAGACAAAACACTCCTGTTTCTGTTTATTTTCAATAAAGTGCGAAGTTTATTAACTTTTTTTGGGGGGGGGGGGGGGGAGCCAGCTCACAACCCAGGGTTACCAGTCGTGTGGTGCCTGCCACCAGTTATTCCTGAGGTCAACTGTAAATGCAAGAAATTTACAGTGGTAGATTGGTTTCTATCGCCTTACCAAAAAAATATACTACCTGTAAGCCCACCCTACCTCCCCTCTTGTGTCACCACCATGAGATATCGAGAGGTAAAAAGCTGGCAGCTACGCCCGGGCCAAATGCTTTTATAGGTCTTCGTGTGGTTGCGCAGCTGCCCGGATCTAGACAGCGAAAAACCTCAAGATAGATAAGGAGCATCCAGGAACTGTATGCAAGAAATTTACAGATAGTATATTCTTTTGGTAAGGCGATAGAAACCAATTTAGAGTTTATATGCCTATTACTGTGTAAAATGCAGTTTACTTCTATCCAGTATGTACACGTATTGTATTACAATATTTTACTTCTTATGTCAGGGAATCTTCTCTGTTGTCACCAAAGAAATCTACCAGCAAGCCACCAAGAAAACGTAGAAGAAAAGATGATGCTAGTAGCCATGACTCCAACAGTTTTCATCGTAAGTGTCATGGAAATCTGTCTTTTGTTGAAACTCTGATGTTGGTTGCTTAATTCCCACTCTTCTTTGTAGATACATTTGTGATGAAGCTTTTTGATAGGAGCGTGGATCTAGCACAGTTCAGTGATGAAGCGCCATTGTATCCTGTTTGTCGGGCATGGATGCATCATCATCCTCTTAAGAGAGCCGTTAAATCCCGATCACCAAGCCCAGAAGTTGAACTAGCTCAAGACTTTGGCTCGGCAATGGATGAAAACCAGGTAAGTTTAAAGCTTGGTATAATTTATTGTTTTGTTCAGCGTATCTCTACAGTACGGTATTACAGTACAGTATTAATTGTTGTAGAATACAACGTATATATTAAATCTCTTGTGAGTATTTTCGTCAGTTATGCATGTTCAAAAACCTGTTATGAAGCCTTGTGAGAGCTGTGTTGCAAGCAATGCTCGTCGAGCACTTTGATTTTTCGGCATATAAGGAAGGTAAATTCCACACCCAAGCCTTGACTTTACGTGAAAATTTGGCATTTGGTCAGCAAAATTCTAGCTGTCGGAGGAAAGCTTGCCTTGAACTCGGAAATTACTCGTGACGCTCACATTCAAAAACAAGATACTGTCTGTATTTTGCAAATTTTCGATTGTATATCAACAAGCTTCATCAGGCACGGTCAAGAAAAATGAGTCCTCTGGTTACATACTCAAATAGGTTAAAATACTTTCTAATTGCCAGTTAGAAAATTTCCACTACCTGTAAATTTTTATTGCATTCAGTTCCTGAGTGCTGTTTACCCCGGAGGATTTTTAATTCTCTTGATACGCCCAGCTCACTCGCCCATCTGTGCATGTGCTATGTGCGCAGACCCTCCATAAATAGTGCTACGGCGAAAGCCAGCCATCTCTTTTCCTCCAGCGCCCGTCTGCGACGCACGCTGTTACTCTGTCTCCATTGCCTTCGTCTTTCGCTTTCGGCTTCAAGAAGATGCTTCCCTAAGAAGATCATCAAGCTCAACGAAGGTTCCTCTTCTAGAAGATTTCAACATCGTCTTGTTTACTCCTTCGCTTTCGTCTATCGCCGTATGACACGCTACTCATTGAAGCCAACAGTCCACGGCCATACCATGCTGAAAACACCGGTTCTCGTCCGACTACCGAAGTTACGCAGCATTGGTTCCGATTTGTACTTGGATGGGTGACCGCCTGGGTTAACCGGGTGCTGTGACATCAATGCATTCTTGATTGCACTGCTCTATGCTCCGACCGTGGTGAACTCTCTTCACCTGTTACCTTCAGCCTCCATCATCTGTTCTCGATGCGGAGTCGTCTACAACAGTCCCCACTCCACTCCTCGCAGTGAGTTCGTCAACTCCTTTCATCCTTCGTCCTTCGTCTCATCTTTCGCTTCGCCTAGGACCATCACTGGATCGCCTGGGGATCCTTCACACAAGACCAACAGACCACTTGGTCTTAATCGACTGCTGCATCCAGGAGTTAAGTCGAAGGTCTTCACAACGCTGTAACTACATCATTCACTGGAATGGTTCCTGATAGCATCGGCTTCATCTTGCTTCCCCCTTATCAAAGACTGGTCAACATCTTCCACTCTTTCTTCTTTCGCCTCCAACTTCGTTCTCATCTTTTACTGGTGGAACGTAAATCAGCCTGCACTTTCGAGCCCCCCTCTCGTTCGAGCTTCGCCTGCACCTTCGCCTTCGCTCTTTTGGACAATTCAACCATGTCGTCTCTCCCCGAAGCTCGTTCTGACGATCACCTGTTAGCTCCTGGCCTCGCCTCCTGCACTACTCGCCTAATTGGAAGTATTGAAGACAACCCACAACAACAAATCCTTCGTTGAACGCCGGTCACTTTTGTCCCTTCCAAGACTTTCGTTCTAGGTTTTCGGCTAAACCTAGACCTAAACTGATGACAAGACCCGATCCCGGGCCAAGCTTTCACCAGGACTGCGCCTTCGCCTGCCAGCCCTACGCCTCCTGATCTGGAATTCTTGTGAATGCTCGCCCTCGCAATGCTGTTCACAGCCTCCACGACTTAACTCCAACCAGCGCTTTGGACCTTGTTCATCATGGACTTCATCCTCATTGCTGAATCCAAATCCACGGACTATCGGATTCACCTACCACTCATGTCGAACACAACTCCGATACAACATCGGACTCCCTCTCCCGCAACACTAAACCTTCAGGGGAATGGTTATCATGACTTCATTCTCATCAACCCATTGATCCCACCATTTGACATCCAGGTCCGCACCATTTTCCGTCTTCAAATCAACTGGTAACTGTTGTCTCCAACCATCTGATTAAGAAGAATAATAATAAATAAATAACAAATCATCAGCTTACACCCCTCACCTATAATCTCTCTAAGGTATCCTTCGCCACTTTAACGGCTTCAACCGATTCACCATGCATCCAGCCACTGCTTATACATCACCGCGACCAAGCACACCCTGCGCAACTTCCACCTTCATAAGTCTGATACCCGTTCAGAGACCTAATTCCTTCCCTGGCACCTCATCTATAACATTGGGACCTCCTATCCGTCCTGGAACACTTATGGAAGCCACCCCCACTACCATTAACGAGGAAAGCCATCTTCACTCACTTGCCGCAAACCTTCACATCATTGAATGGAACAAGCTCTCTCCAATGACCCTGCTTCTTTCTCCCTGTCACTCACATACAATTATCAATGATGAACCCGAAAACATTTTACCCATTCGGAAACCTCTGACACTGATGAACTTGCGTTGAAAGTTCGCCCGCACTGATCAATCATTCATCGAAAGCTTGTCACCCCATTAACTCACGTCGAAAAACTTTGCACCAATAATCTTCCGTTAGAAGCCTTCCGCACCGATGAATTTTAACACCACACGTCCTCATTGTGGGGGGCGGGCCCGGGCCACCCAGCGGCAGGTGGTTACCGACCAACACACTAACCACCACCTCACACTTCGACACATGCTCTTCAACCTTCATTCATTGGAAGCCCTCCTTTCTTCATTGAAACACTTTTCTTCATGGGAAATCCTGCCCCAACACACAACCACTTCTCTGTTGGACGCCCGCACCTGATGGTTCCTCCTCACGATCAATCATCGCGTAACTAACTCGTCCTCACCACCACTCAGACCCTCGACTCCAACCAACCCAAAACCGTCTCGACCAATCACTGCACAACTTTTGTAACGTGCTTACATGTACGGCAATGCACACGCACGCAGTTAGCCCCTCGTGCGGTGCACCTTGCCGTTAACATGGATGCTACGCGCCGCTAGCTACCATGCACACATGGCAGCCGGCCCAGCGCCAGCATCCGGGTAAGCGAGCCAGTCCTATTGTTCTACCAGTCAGGACCGGATCGCGCCAGTTCGCCGTCACGTGACGTAATGCCTCAGGCAAGAGCCTATTGTTCTGCCCCGGCCCGCTTGGGTATAAAACGAGACAGCTTCAACAGCTCGAGCTAATTGGTGTGTGGTGGTCAGACCTGCAAGTCGAACCACCAGAGCTGATAAGGGCAGGACAAGGGGATAAACCTTGACCTAGCGCCTAATATGTAATGCTAAGTGTGCAGTCCCGTAGATGTACAGTAAGAGGTGAATTAGGATTGAGCATTGTGTCTTATGAATAATCGTCCATCTCCTTAGCAAGCATTTACATATTTTGGGGGCCTTGTCCCTGGGATTTGAATCCGACATTTTTTAAATGCTTCCGATTCTGTAAGAATTCCAGTTGGGGAAGATCGCCATCTTTTGGGGGATTTTTGTGGAGTGTGGCCAGTGCATGTGTTGTCACAATTTCCCACGAAAAACCGCATTTTTATTTTGACTTGTCCTGGTCGAAATAAAAATACCCACTTTCTTTTCTGTAAGGGAACAGAAATTAAAGTAAAACAGAGTGATTGGACTTGCAGAGTGCGGCCGACCAAAACGCACATTGCAAGGAAAATTACGGATCAGGGGGTGGCTAAAGGATTCTAACTTGCCTGCATGGTTGTTTCCTTGGTTACCAATTTTTCATTCTGAATGGCGAAAAATGCCATTTTGACTGAGAAAACCCGCAACCGGTAACTATTTGTGAACTTCATTGCTTTCACAGGGAGCGCTATTTTTTTTTTTGGTTAGGCCTAAAAACCGCCAAAATAAAAATCACCGTTTTTCTTCGGAAAATAAAGTCACGACAATTATTACGAAGTGGATGGACTGTTTATGCCTCACACTACGAATATAATTGTTATGGTTAAATTAGTGTGGAGCACACTTTTTAACAACGATTTGAAAGTTGATCAGCCTGCAGTGAGCTAACTGAGTCCTCATTGTTTAAGGCTAGGAAACGAGTAAATTTAAGAATAATAAATTCGGTTGACCCGTAGCAGTATTTATGATTGCAGAATTGAAGTAGATTTTGGAAGAAAATAATTCACCAGAGTCGGGGAAAAAAAGGGGGAAATTTTTTTTTCTGAAAACAAGCGTTATTATGAGTCGACACATGGCGAACAATAATGCTGCTTTACCACCAAACCAGCGCAATTTAGTAATGCAAAATCCGAGGCTAGGAAATGCACGAAAAAGAGCGAGGACTGAAGGGAACGGAAGAGCACCTTTGGTTCAGGATTTGGGTGATGATCTTAACGATTCCTGGGGTGAAGACATGGACATTCAAGATCCGGAATTTTCGGATATTGAGCAAAGTCCCCCCCCCCCCCCTTCTAGATTGACACGTTCTGATGTAAAAAGTCGTGAGGAAACTGATGCGTTTGTCACTGACTTTCGAAATTGGGCAGATGCTTGCCCCATGCCAGAAGACTTCCGGCAAATTGTGTTGGAACAGTTACAAAGCTGTTTACAACCGGAAAACCGGAATGGAGTTAATGACGCAGCACAACCTAATCGTGTTACAAAACAGGATGAGAACGGGCGGCGGCCATTACACTCCACGCCTGTCACCGCTAACAGACGAACAAATCGTGCTGTTGGAGAGGTTGACAGTGCACGGCATCCTCGTCAGCGCTATCCTGGAGCCCACATGGACAGAGTGGATAGGCATACGTGCGGTGGCCGTGTGCAATGGAGACAACCGGTTGAGCATGAACCGGATATGGACGCGTGGAGGTATAGAGACCCTCAGCGCGAACATAGCGTGTCGCCATCTAGGACTGGGAACGCCGAACATAGAAATATGCAAGGCCGGACTAGCCCTAGTTACGTGACCGGGGTTAGAAACCGGGAACGTAGGGATGATTTTTCGGGGCAGAATTTATTGCAGAGACCCTTAAAGGGCTCAGCATAAAATCACCAAAAGTCGCTATGCCTTCGTACAAAGGTTTTGGAAGGATGAAAAATCACCATTAGAGTTTCTAGAGGCGCTGTACAGGTACAGCATTGCACTAGGCCTTTCAGAAACGTACACTTTGAAAACTATCGTTCCACTTGCTTTGCAAGGTGACGCGGAATGATGGTACAGAGTGTTCGGTCCTTACACGGACTGGGACACTTTCGAATCTGATTTTAATTTGGAATTTGAAAGTTCAAATTATATCGAAGATTTAAAACGTGAACTCGCAGAAAGAACCCAGGCTCCGGACGAACCTTTCTCGAGTTATGTGCAAGCTGTGTGCGGATATTTTGACCGGTTGTGGCCTAAGGCTTCTCAGGCTGAGAAAATAAACCACATAATGGCCAAAATGCATCCAGACTACAGACAACATCTCCAAGGATGCCATTTTCACTCCTTGAGAGAATTGGTAAGGGAATGGGCAAAAGTGAGTCAGTTCCTGCTAACACAGCGAACATACAGACCACCCCCCAACCCATCCTTGTCTGTGGAACCACGCTTGGCATGGCGCGGCTGCCCTTCATACAGTGAAGCCGTGCAGGGAAGCCAACCAACTAGGAACGAAGCAGTGCTTCGTGCTGGTCAGACAACTAGCACGGGAACCACACCGGCGTTTCATAGTATGGTTGAACCAGTGTCTTTTGCCTCGCTGACCCTCGCGGGTACCGAGCTGGCAAGTACCAGACACAGAGTACCACAAGCTCTGTAAAGGCTGCACCAAAAGCAGCGCATGTACAGAAGGCTGGTGTTACTACTGAAAAAGGGCCAGAACAACCTAAAAAGAAAAGGAAACCTTTTGACGGAAGTTGCTGGACCTGCCAAGAACAGGGCCATAGGTCCAACAGATGCCCAAAGAAGCCAAAAAACGCAGAAGAAGGTCGTTAACTTGGTTAAACCGTGTGACAACCTCAAAAAGCGCAGATTGGAGAGCAAGGGCAGGACTGTGGAAATGCACCGTAAAACGTGTCTTTGCACCAAATGTGACGCTGTTCAAAGGTGTCGAGGAAGAAACTAAGTCAGGCAATGTACCTTTAGTTAACATTAAAGTGGCAGAGGAACCTTTCTTAGCACTGATCGACACTGTGCCAGTTCTAGTATCATTTCCGGCGCTACCGCACAAACTTTGCAGGCAAAGGGCGTAAAGTGGCGCAGGGATTGCTGTGTAACCTTCATTTTGGCGGCTGGTAATATCCAAGGTGACGGGTACTGTAGGGCAACGGTACGATGGCCTGGTGGCTGCTCTGCTCAGCAGACTTTCTTAGTCCTAGAAAACGCTGCAGATAGCGTAATTTTAGGCAGAGACTTCTTGGGTCGGACTGGCCTCATCCCAGACATCCAAAATGGTGGCTGGCGTGTCGGGCCAGAGGAACAAGAAACAATCCCATTTGCAAAGGCGACTCAAACGAAAATTGAGCAACTTAAGCAATTGGACGTGGAGGTAGATATTGAGAGGCGTGCAAAAGATGATGCTTTGTTGGAAGAAAAAATTCAGCAAGCTCATTGCTCAAATGCACAACGAAAGCAGCTGAGAAAATGTTTACACAAATTCAACCCATTAGGTTACCTCATAGACCTGTAAACAAGGAGACAAGAGCTATCATTGAGGCACAAATGATCGAGTGGATCAAGGAGGATGTGATAGAACGCTCTGTGTCACCCGGGGGGGCTGTACCTTGTCTTGCTCCTAAAAAAGGAGAGGAAGGAGCTAAAAGATTTTGTATTGACTACAGAATGTTGAACTCCAAGACAGTAAAGGACTCGCAGCCTACCAGTAATGCCAGTCAAGTATTCGCCATGCTAGGCAAGGCAAAATGGTTTACAGTTCTGGACATGAAATCAGGATTCTTGCAAATAGGAATGGAAACTGAGAGCAAGAAGTACACCTGTTTTCGTTGTCATATGGGATCATGGCAGTTCAAAAAAATGCCATATGGGCTCTGCATTGGACCAGCATCCTTTGCACGCTTAATGGACATGGTTTTGGGGGATGCTATGTATTCCCATACTATGATATATGTTGACGACTTGGTAATCTTCAGCCAGGATTACCAGTCCCATCTGGATCATATTTCAGATGTGTTAGGCAGGCTAGGAAGGGCAGGCCTCACAGTAAATCTGAAAAAGGTCCACTTTTGTGCAAATGAAATCTGTTACCTGGGCCATCTCATAAGACCACATGAGTTGTCTCCTCTGCCTGAGAAGGTATTGGTAATCCAGGATATCCCAGAGCCTAGTAATGTAAGATCGCTTAGACGTTTCCTGGGGATGATGGCTTTTACAGAGCTTTTATCAAGGATTTTCATGTCAAAGCAGCTTGTCTTTACAAATTACTGAAGGAAGATGGAGTTTGGGAGTGGAACAACACACTCAACTGCAGTACGAGAGCTGAAAGACAGTTTGTCAGGCTGTGTCTTAGCTTTGCCAGACTTGGATAGGAGGTTTGAAATCAGTTCCGATGCCTCGATTTCTGGTTTTGGTGGAGTGCTCTCCCAACACGTCGAAGGACGTGGACTCGTACCCGTAGCATTTGCTGGACGCAAACTCGCAGATGCTGAAAAAAAACACTGCGTCTCTGAATTAGAAATGGGTGCAGTGATGTTTTCGGTCCGTAAGTTCAGACCGTACATTGAAAATGCTCCTTTCTTAATTGAGACAGACCACAGTGCTCTGGCCTTCTTGAAGTCCTTGAAACAGCCTTCAGGTTGACTGGCACGGTGGATTCTAGAACTCCAGGGAATGGATTTTGAGATCCGTTACAAGAAGGGTTCACAAAACCAGGTGGCAGATGCAATCTCCAGGATGTATGAGGATGAAGAGAAAAATCCCATACTGATAGCAGATTGTAAGGTGGAACACGTACAAGTAACCGAGAATCCCAGTGGATTTCCAACTTTGGAAGACATCCGACAGGTGCAGGTTGGTGACAAGTGGTCATTGCGCCATATTGCTAGACTTGGCAATGTAGCTGGAAGGCCTCCAGCTGATGACGGAAGCATCCTTACCCCGGGTAGGCTCTGCTTGCGGGATGGGATCTTGTGCAGAACTTTTGTTTCACGTAGCATTCATGACGTAGTTGAAGGCAACACACGTTTCAGGGCATGTTTACCAGTGTCGCTACGCCGCAATGCAATTGCTGCAGTTCACAGCTCACCACTGGGAGGCCATTTTGGAGTATACAAGACTCTGAAAAGGATGCAGGAATTGGTGGGGTGGATTGGCATGAGGAAGGACATTGTAGAGTTCGTACGTAGCTGTGAGAGGTGCCAGACTTGCAAAACTGACACTTCAAAACCTGCTGGACTCCTGACCACAATGGATCCTCCCAATGCCCCTTGGAAACGTGTATCAGTTGACCTTGTCGGGCCGTTAGTGACAACCCGAAGAGAAATGCGCTGGATACTCGTAGTCCTGGACGAATTTAGTTCCTGGCCAGAACTATTTGCTCTCCGGACGGCTAAAGCAAAACAGGTGACCAAATGTGTGAAAGAAGTCGTGCTTCGTTGGGGTTTTTTCGACAGAATTTTTTCAGACGGAGGTCCTTGTTTTATAGCTAACATTTGGCGTAGTTTGTGGAAGTCATGGGGAATCAAAACCCATTACGCAACCCCTTACACCCCTAAGGCTAATCTCACTGAGAGACATAACAAGATAATAAAGCACATGTTACGTTGTTTCACTGCCTCTCACTGTGATTGGGA
>JAHWFP010036503.1:39365-58885 GCA_023313725.1 Lithobius niger
GTCTTATGAATAATCGTTCATCTCCTTAGCAAGCACTTACACTTTTTCGCGCTCTCCGCTCGCGACAGTCGCGATTTTCCTCACTTCGTGGTTTTTTTTTGTTATCGCTTGTTCTAACTCGACAACCTGCTCTTACCGTCATGTTACCCAAAATTTGTGGTGGAAAATCTACAACACTAATCCGTGGATGGAACCCTGAACTTGTCAGATCCCCGGATACGTGCACCTGTGCGGCGATTGTTTCCAAACGCTCTCGGTAAGACCCTCATACCGCTTGTCAGTCCCACCGAATATGCACCTACGATTTGGACCCATGCAAAATGTGCCTTTCTATCTCAGCTGATCCCTGGCCACTCATTTGCATCAAAAATCGTGCTGCAAAAATCCGCTCTACCCAAATGAAAGAATAGAAAACCCGTGACCGTGCAATGGCCTCCTCAACTCCAAACGTTGACACCTCCCTTCTTCCGTCCGTCTGTTCATCATTCACCGGATCCCACCTATCTTCAGGAAGACATGTTACCCCAAAAACTCTTTCAACAAAGCCCACAGCCACCGTAATTCCCGCATCACTTCCCGCAACTGAAATATGTGCTGCGATCACCCAACCTGAACCTGCTGAAAATCAACCAATAGAAGACCGAAACTCCTTCTTGGGTAAGGCCCAAGACTTCACGTTCCTCGGAGCAGCATTCGACCTTCGATCGGCATCAATTTCCCCGTCATCGGAACGTATAGAAGGCCTCTTACGTCACATCCGACTCTTCCGTCTGCAGCCAAGCTTCTCCGCTTGGGAGCTGAATTCCCTCATCGGGAAGATGGACGCAATGGCCAACCTAGTTCTTCACAGACGGTGGACGGTAAGACCCTTTCATCATTACCGGATAGACAACCACTCCAGACACTCCGGACACTCCGGGCCAGAGCACTCCGGACAAGCAGATCCCGTTCAACAAGGACTTCCCCTTCGAGTCCCTCCTCTGGTGGTCAGACGTCACGAACTTGTCAAAATCCCAACCTTTACAGGAACCTCCTCCCGACCTCCTGATCTTCACGGATGCATCAAAAACTGGCTGGGGCGACACCTAAACAACCTGGAAATCTCCGGCCTTTGGCCCGCCTTCTGCAAAGATCACATCAATGTACTGGAACTCCGAGCGATCCTTCTTGCTCTTCAACACTTCCTTCCCCTAATCCAAGGCAAGGTTATACAGATCCAGGCCGACAACACAACTGCCCTGGCCTACATCAAGAAAGAAGGCGGGACGAAATCAAGATCCCTCCACAGGCTGACCGTGGAAATCTTCAACCTGTGCATCCCACACAACATCACCCTCCTGCCGCTCCACATCCCAGGCAACAGGAATGTATTTGCAGACTCTCTATTACGCCAGAAACCACCGACAGGCGAATGGTGCCTCAAGAAATCCATCTACGAACCTCTCTTCAACATCTGGGACAGACCGATGCTTGACCTATTCGCCACGAGGCACAATGTTAGACTTCCCCACTACATCAGCCCGATTCTGGACGCCTCGGCAATAGCAGTAGACGCTCTCACGTTCCCATGGCACAACCTGTTCGCCTACCTCTTTCCACCGTTCAAACTGCTTCCACAAGTTCTTCAGAAAATAGAGGAAAGTCAGAGCCTATTTATTCTAATAGCTCCCCTTTGGCCATCAGCGGCTTGGTTTCCGCACCTAATAAACCTAGTGGTCGACTCTCCAAGAAGTCTCCCTCTTCTATCAGATCTTCTGTCACAACAGAGAGGAACAAAACTTCACTTGAATTTCTTATCCTAAACTTAAACGGGTGGCTACTATCATCAAACTCCTCAAAAAGGCTGGAATTCATCAGGAAGAGGCAGAAGGCATCGCATCAAAAGCAACCAGGGATCAACAAACCGTGTGTATGACAGTCACTGGTCCAAATGGATTCATTGGTGTATCGCAAAACATACAAATCCAATCAACCCCTCTCTAACCGAACTCCTAAAATTCTTCGGCGACTTTTTCAAGATAGACAAACTAAAAGGATCAACCATCCTTGTCTACAGATCCGCATTAAACTCGGTCTTCAAAGCTGCTGGATACACCACACTTCTGGAAGACTACCGAATCTCTGCCTTACTACGCTCCTACGAAAACGAACGCCCTACTACAAGTCGTTCCGTAACCGACTGGGACCTTTCCATTGTTTTACAATCATTAATGGAGGACCCTTACGAACCCATGTAACATAGCTCCCTCCACCTCATGACCCGCAAAACTCTTCCTCGTGACTCTGGCAGCAAGTCTAAGATGCTCCGAGATTCAAGCCCTCTCTGCGGACTCAGCATACTGCATCTTCGGCCCGAACTTCTCGTCCGTCACACTCTTCCCCAGTGCGTCCTTCAGAGCAAAACGCAAAGACCGTCCGAACCATCGAAACAATAACGTTCCCAGCCCTCTCGAGCCTCGTTGGAAACGAACCCGAGCGCCTCCTCTGCCCAGTAAGAGCCCTACGCTTCTACTTAGCCCGCACGCAGCACGATGACATACGAAGAGGTAGAGACCAACTGTTCCTCCCTGTGGATCTCCAAACCGGCGAAACAATAGCCGCTATGGTATCACGTTGGATCAAGAAAACAATTGAAGCAGCTTATGACAAACACAAATCGAGCAAGAGCATGAGAATTACGGCGCATGAAGTGAGAGCAATCTCCACATCATGGGCCCACCTCAACGCCACCCCAATTGAAGAAATACTGGCTGCAGCATCATGGCGCCACCAGTCAACCTTCACATCTCACTACCTGAGAGACATGTCAAAGGATGAATCCGGACTACACCACCTTAAGCACTCAGAACGAAGCAGAAGCAAGATCCATGAGGGAAGTAAGTTCCATCCAGCCAGAAGCAAGACCCTCAAACAACGGTCCTTTTCAGGGCCACCAATTCCTACAAAAGAGACCAGATTCCTGTTCACTTCCATTGTTCTGAATAAAGTGCGAATTTTTCTCTTTCAGATAAAGAATTTATGGGGGAAAGCCTCCTTGCATCCCGGGGCGCTCGTCCAGGCGGTGCCCGCCGCCTGCTTCAACGAGGTCAACTGGTAATGCTAAATTACCAGGTTAAGTTGTTTTGGCAATAAAGGAAGGACATTTTGCCGGCCCCCTGTTTGGCCGGCTAAAAATGGTTTCTATTTGCCTAAAACATACTTAACCTAACTCCCGCCCTGCTTCCCCTCTCGAGTCACCGCCTAACACATTGAGAGTAAAATGAATGCCGAAAGCGTCTCCGCTCTCGCTTTTATAAGGGAGGACCGTGCCACGCATGCGCGGTGGGACATGCAAGCAGGCATCCGCGCACCGGAAGTAACCTCCAGGGGAACATCACATTCGAGGAATGTAATGCTAAATTACCAGGTTAAGTATGTTTTAGGCAAAAATAAACCATTTTTAGCCGGCCAACCAGGGGGCCGGCAAAATGTCCTTTTTGCTTGTTATAGGCACGACACATCTCTCATACGCTCTTTATAGATTAAGCGATTTATCCCATAAAGCTGGTGCTTAAATCGTTTTACAGGTATTGCTCTATAGATGTGCCCTTTCCATAAGGCCTTTTCTAATTGGTTCAGGGGTTATATTGTTTTCAACATTGTTGTTATGCAACAATGCCAATCAGCAAATGCCAGCTGCAGACATACACTGAAGATTAAAGGCATTTGTTTTCATATTGGTTTGTGTATAGGTTGTGTATTAGATTAAAACAAGCTGACCCAAGGTAACAGTGTGAAACATATGTGCCTTTATTTTTAATTTGCTTGTCATAGGACGAGTCCAAGTGTAAAGAAGTATATCGATTGCCACCTCCACTACCTAAGCCCCTTGATGAAAATGGGGAGAAAAAAGACCTACGGATCCCGTCGCCATTGCCGTATTTACAGAAGTCTTTAACTACATCAGAAGTAAGTGCCAAAATTGACAGCAAAGTTTCTTGTAGTTCACACATTAGCTACGCTCAAATCTGGCATCGGAAGGAAGGCAGGCACAGGGTGATTGAAAAGTTCCTAAACAACTCTGACCACTTACAGAATCAGTTCTCTGAAAGATATGTGCATGCAAGCCATTTTTGGGCACTTAGGAGAATGAAAAAAAGTAGTATTTTGAATTTTCCAAATCGCCTATCATGGCTGCTAAAACCGAATTTGAAAAAATCTTAAACATTTTAAAAACAAATGCTTTAGGCCACTTAAAAAAGAAAGTTGGTTCTCGGGCATTTTTCTCAAGAAATCCGTGTGGGCGGAATTTTATTTTTTATTTTTTTTTAAATTTTCAACCCTATTTTTCAGTACATTTTGGGGAATTATTTTTTAGCTTGGGTTAAACAAAAATACTGCCTTGTAATACTTCTTACCACGTGTCCACAGAATTATTTCACGACAAGAATGGTAGTTTTATATATTAATTTCTCACCAAGGGCTATTTTTGTTCTATAACTGCTGTTTTTGCCGCGTCGTTTCTTTTTATTTTCCGTCAAAAAATCAGTGCGGGAGGGCCTGAGAACCAACTTTTCTTTTTTAAATGGCCTTAGAGAAATACAGCTACTGGGTTGGAAAACCAGACTATAGTTTGTTCCACATTATGTTTTCAGGAAACTGACTGGATGACGACTCGTTTCCTTGCACTAAAAGTGGAAAAACATGTGGATATCACACTTGTAGACTCAACAAAGTCACTGTTAGAGTTTACGAATGGGATGTTTACGGATTTTTTGCACTCGTAGTGGAGAAAACGTGGCGTCATACAGTCAGTTTTCTGAAAACATAATGTGGAACAAAGTATACAAAGTGCTACAGGTGTGAAATAAATTCAAGTGCAATAACATGTTGTCTGTGCTTATATAGAAATACCAAACAGACAACTGAAGATAGTTGCCCACAACGAAGAACAGCTGTTATCCATTTTTGGTGAGGTTCTTCAGTTGTTCTTAATGCAGTCGTCCTTCAAAATTAATGACTTATTTAAAAAAGTTGTGGCTCATTTGGAAAAAAATCGTTAGGCCATAATAAGTTAATTATTTGCTTTTCAGGCGCGTGTTGGTGCCTTATATTATTGAGGATCAAATTTTTTATCTGATCTTTGGTTCACTCCTAAAATCATATTTTAGTCAAATTCTTACCCATTTTTCACATGCTAGTATACCATTTAACCAGCTCAACTGAGCTTTTCAGTGGTGCTGTAACAACCCGTCCATTAAGGATATGGAATGGTGGTTACTTAGAAGTGATCCCTTTGATAATAATGACAAGCAAGAAACCCAAGCAATGTTGGTAGTACTTGGCCTTCCCTTAGGCTGGAGGTGGGGGGAGTCAAGGAGACATGCTTTCTATGTCTAGACGAAAAGTAGGTGAAAGTATTAGCCATCACAGGGTAATTTCTTATTTGCCAAAACATATTAACCTGATAATTTAGCATTACATTTCCCAAATGTGATGTTCTCCTGGAGGTTTCTTCCGGTGCGCAGGCGCCTGCTTGCATATCCCACTGCGCATGCGCGGTGCAGTCCTCCCTTATAAAAGCGAGAGCATGGACGCTTTCGGCATTCATTTTCCTCCAGAAGTACGTCTATACGTTACTTCTTCGAGGTTCTCCGCCTTTCGTACGGAATTTGGATTCAACGGATGATGGCCGCCACTCCCGAAGCTCCTGCTTCTTTGGCTGCTCTTCCTCGTGCTCTTACTCCCTTCGCCCTCGGCGCCCGATGGGGTTTCTGCTCTCGACCTAGCCGGTGGACCGGCTCTCCCTGCCTCATTCACCGATGCTCCCTTCGGGATCTCCACTTCAAGCTGGCCAACGGACTCCGCCTCAGGCTTCCTTGGACCTTTCTTCCCTTCGCCAGGACTTCCAAGAAGCGAGAGACAACTACCGGGAAGCCAAGAGGAATCTTTGTCGGGCGACGGCTATCACTCTGCCGCCCGCTCGCAATTCTCCTTTGGACCTGTCATCCAACTCGTCCCGAAGGGGAAACACCGTCAAGCGAGGCGAATTCTAAGACATCGTTCACGATGCGTCCGAAAGCTGAAAGACAACCTGATGCCTCCTCCATCGTGCATGTCTTCTGCCCGTCACGCCCGCACCCAGGACTGGGTTACAAACGATCTGCCCCTTCGCCTTCTACTACCGCCCTAAAACGAAGGGCCACTTCTCCTCTCGCCAAGAGGCCCCTTCTCCTGGATCCACTCCCTACGCAAGAGTTCCCTTTGCCTGCTGCCACTTTGCCGGACGACTCTGCTGACGATCCCACACTACCTTTGGCATCTCTTCTCAAGACAGTCGAGGAGACAGTACCAGACTGTTTTCTTTTCAAGCCTTCACAGTCTGCCGTCGTCAATAGGGGCCTCAAGACCGGTTTCGGTTTTACCTTTCGGGATAAGGACGCCAAACCACATAAGTTACTTGGCCAATCCACCACACTCCTTACATGCCTCCTTCGCAATGAAGGATCCCTTCTTGGCAAAGGCGGTCCACTCATCCTTGACAAGGACCCACCGGCCCCTCGTCCTGGACGTGAAAACAGCTTCTTCCGCCCTCTCGGGGACGGCGCCACTAATCCACATGACTTTGACACTTATTCCGAATGCGAATTCCTCTGCAGCGAAGTCAAAAAGGACTTCGGCACAGCCCAATCCATTCCCAAGAAAGCTGAAATCCCAACGTTCGTATTATACAAAAACGATAAATGCCTTCGTCTAAGCCTTCGTGCGGCATCACAATCTGACGTCCTAAACACAGCCGTCAATGCCCTGCGTGAGAAACTTTCCGCTGATGCAAGCCCAGACGCAATCTTTCATCCCTAATCTCTCAACTTTTCCAGAAGGCAAGCTTTGCAACCTACCATTCCCTCAACTGGGCTACAAGAGCCCTCTGCAACAACACCCTTCTCCTTCGGGAAATAACCCTTTCATCCGCAAACAACCTTAACGTTTCCACTCGGCACCGGCTTTGTAACCAACCCATTCATGAGTCGGGCACCCTGTTCCGAGGTCTCATCCCGACTCTCGCCCCACATCTTGACATTTCAAGAAAACCGAAACCACAAAAACACAATACCATGCCCAACCGCCCCTTTCAGAGGAACAGACAACTAAATCCCTGCCCTTCAGCGGACGAATGGAACAAAGCCACTTCCACGCCTCCGTCATCCAAAATGAATGACAACTCGTCCTTTCAGCCGAGGAACCCACAACCCTTTCGGACCGACACCCCACGCTCCCGTTCTGGCCAGCGCAACCAACAGAAACGAGCCGCAACTCGAGATCGACGCAGCTGCATCTCGTCACCACGGGGCAGGAGCTCCTTTCGTAAAAACCAACAATGACACCTCCCGCCTCTCCTGCCTTCCAGTCCAGTGGGCAAGACTCCGCCACTTTTCCCCTGTCTGGCTAAACCTCACCCGCTACACAGAAATTCTCTCAATAATCAAACGTGGCTTTCGTCCGACGTTTTTGTCTCAACCTCCCTTAAAAACATCCCCCCCTTGGAACTTCGCTCCTCCAGTATCGGAAGCCCTTTCATTCGAAGTCTCGGAACTCCTGTGAAAGGAAGCCATCAAAGAATGTCACAAACCAGGTCCAAGCTTTTACAGTTCAATCTTCACCCGGCCAAAGAAGTCAAGAGGCTCCCATCTAATTTTTCACATGAAACCTCTAAACAATTACATTCACAACGAACACTTCAAAATGGAAAGGAAACACTAGAAACCATCCGCCTTCGTTCCAACAAAATGACTGGACAGTCACAATCGACCTGGAAGATGCCTACCTTCACATCCCACTTCACCCATCAATCACCCACCTCTTTTGTTTCATCTACAACTGAAAGGTTTACGAATTCCGTTGCCTTCCCTTCGGCCTGAATGCAGCACCAAGAATATTCACAATGGTTCTAAAACCAATTCTGGCACATCTCCACCAACACCAAATACAAGTCAGCACTTACCCAGACCCCCAAAAGCTGGAACTGAACAGAGACAAGACCATCTCCCTGCTAAACAAACTGGGGTTCAGAGTGAACCATGGGAAATCTTGCCTTTCACCAGCCCAAGTATTCGCATTCCTCGGGGCCTCTTTCAATTTACAATCGGCCCGAATCTGTCCCTCTCCGGACCGTATAGAAGATCTTCTCCTGCACATCTGACTCTTTCGCAAGCAAACAAGTTTTTCTCCACGGGAACTAAACTCCCTCATCGGGAAGATGGATGCAATGGCAAACCTCGTCCCTTACGGCCGATGAATGGTCAGGCCCCTCCACCACCACCGCATAGACAACGGGGCAATCAACCAACTGAAACCAGACAAACAGAGCCCATTCGGAAGGGAATTTCCCTTCGAAACCCTATTATGGTGGTCCGACATAACAAATCTCACGAAATCTCTGGCCCTCCTCGAATCCTCACCCGATCTCCTCCTCATCTTTACGGATGCATCAAAAGTCGGCTGGGGTGCACACCTAAACAATCTGGAAATTTCAGGCCTTCGGCCAACATCGTGCAAAGACCACATCGACATGCTCGAACTACGGGCAATCCACCTTGCCCTTCAACACTTCCTTCCAAATATCCAAAGTCGAGTAATCCAGATCCAAGCCGACAACACGACAGCCCTGGCCTACATCCGAAAGGAAGGAGGAACGAAATCAAGATTCCCTGCACCTCCTGACATCGGAGATCTTCAAACTGTGCATCCCAAACAACATCACTCTACTGCCCTTACACATCCCAGGCAACAGGAATGTGATTGCAGACTCTCTATCTCGCCGGAAACCACCATCAGGCGAATGGTGCCTCAAGAAATCCATCTGTGAATCTCTCTTCAACATCTGGGGCACTCCAATGCTGGACCTGTTTGCCACGAAACACAATGCCAGACTTCCCCACTACATCAGCCCAATCCCAGACATGGAAGCAATATCAGTCCGACGCCCTAACCTTTCCCTGGAACAACCTATTCGCATACCTGTTTCCACCATTGAAACTACTGCCACAGGCCCTCCTAAAAATCCACGAAAGCCAGAGCCCATTCCTCCTAATAGCCCCCCTCTGGCCGTCAGCAGCATGGTTTCCAATTCTCCTAGACCTAGTAGTTGACACTCCAAGAAGTCTACCTCTTGTACCAGATCTTCTCTCACAATAAAGAGGAACAAAACTACACCCGAACCTTGCAACCCTCAACCTGCACGGGTGGCTACTATCATGACACTCCTCTAATAGACAGGAATTCATCGCGACGAAGTCGAACGTATCGCATCAAAAGCAACAAGAGACTCAACAAACCACATGTACGACAGCAACTGGTCCAGATGGTTTCAGTGGTGTATCTCAAGGCAAACAAATCCAATCGAACCCCCTTTACCCGAACTTCTGAAATTCTTCAGCGTCCTATTTAACTCCGACAAACTCCGACAAAGGATCAACAATACCCGTATACCGCTCAGCACTTAACTCCGTCTTCAGACCAGCGAACAAGTTCAATCTTCTCGACGACTATTGCATCTCGGCTTTAATAAGTTCATTTGAGAACGAACGGCCATCAACCAGAAGGACCGTAACAGACTGGGACTTATCCCTTGTCTTACAATCCCTTATGCAAGAACCCTATGAACCCATGCAAGACGGCTCACTCCACCTCATGACCCGCAAAACTCTCTTCCTCGTAACCCTGACAGCCAGCTTAAGATGCTCTGAAATCCAAGCACTGTCAGCTGACCCAGCCTACTGCATTTTCAGCTCGAACTTCTCCTCCGTCACACTGTACCCACGGGCTTCCTTCAGAGCCAAAACGCAGAAACCTTCGGAACCATCAAAACCCATCACGTTTCCTGCCTTATCTAACATCGTAGTCGACGAACTAGACCGTCTCCTCTGCCCAGTCAAGGCACTAAGCTTCTACCTAGCTCGCACCCAACACGAAGACATCCGCAAAGGCAGAAACCAACTATTTGTTCCAGTAGACTCCCAATCCGGTGAAACCTCAGCTGCAATGGTGTCCCGCTGGATTAAAAAGACAATCGAAGCAGCTAACGACAAACAAGACACGAGTAAGAGCATGAGGGTGATGGCACATGAAGCAAGAGCAATCTCCACATCATGGGCCCACCACAACGCTACGCTAATCTAAGAAATCCTGGCAGCAGCCTCCTGGCGTCATCAATCAACCTTCACCTCCCACTACCTGAGGGACATGACAAGGGAAGAACAAGGACTACACCGACTGGGACCTATCGTCGCAGCCAGAACCGTGGTCGAGTCCCCTTAAGCACTTAGAACGAAACAGAAGCAAGACCCATAACAACGGCCCTTTTCAGGGCCACCAATCCCTACAAAAGAGATCCAAATTCCTGTTTCCTCACAGTTCTGAATAAAGTGCGAAAATTGTTCTCTTCAGATAAATTTTTGGAGGAAAAGCCTGCTTGCATCCCGGGGCGCCTGTCCAGGCGGTGCCCGCCACCTGTCTTCGACGACGTTTCCTGATAATGCTAAATTATCAGGTTAATATGTTTTGGCAAATAAGAAAGAACATTTTGCTGGCCCCCAGCCAGGCCAGCTAAAAATGGTTTCTTTTTGCCTAAAACATACTTAACCTAACCCCGCACTACCTCCCCTCTCGAGTCACCACCTGACATATTGAGAGTAAAATGAATGCCGAAAGCTTCCACGCTCTCGCTTTTATAAGGGAGGACTGCGCCGCGCATGCGCAGTGGGATATGCAAGCAGGCACTTGCGCACCGGAAGAAACCTCCAAGAGAACATCACATTTGGGAAATGTAATGCTAAATTATCAGGTTAAGTATGTTTTAGGCAAAAAGAAACCATTTTTAGCCGGCCTGGCTGTGTAACGGCGGATGCTACGACGGAGTAGGTGCTTGTAACATCGCCGGTCGCATGGTGTAACTGGATCTTACTATCTATCACTCAGTGTTGCTTTCGAGTACTTTTTCAGTTAAACAGCACAACTGCTACTGTCCCGGTGTAGGGAATGGAGCATTGAAGTCCTAATCTAAGACCTAACTAGTGATTAAATAGCGAGTAACGCTGCCACCAAGGTGGGAAAAGGCTAGCTAAGTTATATTTGAAGAGAATTGTCTTAAATACTAACTTCCAGCAATCAACAAACTATTAAACCAACGGGCGTTTAAAACTCCTGGTTTTATTTTTAAACAAACATGTTAAAAAGATCGCACTTTACATTTGGTTTACCAATGAACAACTTAAACTTAGTTTTTAGATTAAAAACGTTACTTGAATTACATTAAAATTCGCATACAAGAACTTGGGTTTAGTTCACAAAACAATTTTAAAATAGAAACAGAGATTTTAGGCAACGGGGATTTCGCAAAAGAGCCATCTAAATTACAAACAGCCTCGGCTGACTTATAATAGTAGACCTGGTTTTACAGTTTTGTTTCAAAAGGGAACACCCAAAAGATCAAACCGTCCCCATCGGAATTCACATTAGAAAAGGGATGTGCGCTCCATGAAGTACTATGCTTCTACAAATCTAATTGACCCGACGGTCGTTGTTTACATTAAGCTACGTTAATGAAACGGTGAAATGAAAGCTGGTTTTTAGGAAGGGACCGTGAACCCTTATGTTATGGTCGTTAACGTCCGAAAATGCCGTTTGGCTTAACGCACGTAAGTTACATTCAAAGCTACGTGGTTTAGGTTAAGTTAAACTATAAATTTTGACGTGTAAGTCCAAAAAATAAACTTTCAAGTTAAGCTAAGTTTCATACGAACCAACTACCTTTGCCCGGCATGGCAACAATCGGACCGCGGCATCTCCACTCCCGACCGGCGTAGCGACCTCTAGCTTTGAGATTCCTGAGCTGTGCTAACGAAATTCTCCTGGGTCTGGGTTTATATGCCTTCTGCCTGGCCGGCAGGTAGAGGGAACGCGCAGACCTGTAGGAGAGCAACGGAGCGGTGGAGTGGGGTAGACTGACCAAAACCGGCCGGGCTGTCACTACCGGAAGTGGGCATGACGGCGCGGACGGGCAGGGTAGCTGAGCGCTCTGAGTGGAGGGGAAATTGAATGCAGTGTTTTGGCTGGAAGGGAATTGCTGAGGCTGCATTAACAAAGGGAATTGCCGACTTGGGAGCGTTAGAGGCCTGGCCTGAAAGTGAGTTTTAAACTCGTAACAACGTGAATTTAGGCCTATAAAAATACGACTACGATATTATGTATCGCACTATTGAAGGAGGGGGGGTGGGTGGAACGAAGTGTTAGCTCGGATTTATTATTTGACTTTGGGAAACAAACTGCTATTTATAAGCCATGATTTTATCGAAGGAAAGCTAGTTTGTTTTCGTTTTTAGAGGTTTGCTACGGTCGGAGTTTGGATGGAGATGCTAAAAACATAAACATAAAAATAAACACTTGTGTCCGTAAAAATAAACAAACATAAAAGGTTGAGCTCCGTTAGGGTTCATGGCAAGAAGTTAAGTTTACCAAAGTGCTTTTAGTGCAAAAATCAAAAGATTAAATATACCAGCTTAGTTTTAAATATGCTATAACGCATTTAGGTTAGATTTTTAGTTGTTTGCAGAAGCAGACAAGTGATTTTAACGTCGGACATTTTTCATAATTAAAGTAAGTCGTCACCTGTTTTAAGAATAAAAAATATCGTGTGTTGTACATGTATGTGAGGTTAAGTACCATCGAAGTGGAAGCCCCTCCTAAAACACAACTAAGCTAGTGTTGTTGGCTTTATGTCTGAAAGAAAAATACAGTATTTACAAATTTGGCGATATTAAAGTGGGATCGCCATAAAGACGATGTTCTTCTTGAAATGAAGAGTTCTGCCCTCAGGTTTTTGGCTCGGCGGTGTTGAGGTGTCCTCACCACAAATGTCTAATACAAGACCACGTTTACAAGCCCCCACACGGAGGACTTTATTCGGGGTTCTTGTCGAACTCCAAATAAATGCTACAACAGAAAGGTCAGTGCACACAAGATATGCTAAAGAACAAGACTGCCAAGCCATGTAAATAAACTGCATAAATTAATGCACCAAGGAATACACCTTCTGAGGAATACACCTCCCATGAAATACATCACCACAAGTTATAAAAATACACTGTTTACAAAAAATAAAAATTGCCGTTTTATGTTTTTGGGGCTCTGACGTTTTTGTGGCTCAAGAAATTTTTGTTAATAAAAATTACAAGTTTAAAGGGACACTAAATGAAAAAATTAACTTTGTGCTGTCCACGCTGCTTGTTGCAGGAAATTAGTACAGGACACAAAGAAAATTGGAGCAAAAGACAGTTTATGTAAATAAAAACGCTGTTTTTGGATTATATAAAGTTACAGTTTCAGGGTTTTTGTAGCTGTTAATTCAAATGAGATAATCGCAACATTTAATGCTCTAACCAGTCAGCCATGCACAGGAAGTTATTTTTTTTATCTGGGAAAACCTCGAAAAAAGACCCCTCAGGACCTAGCTTGCAATAAGGATCGGAATAGAGGGTACTATAAGCGCATGAACAATTATCAGCTCTATTTAAAGTTAACAGACTACCACTGGAGTGGTTTAAAGTTACCAAACAACTTGTTTTACATGAAAATTCTCACACTGAAGGGTTTATAGGTATGACCTATAACTTAAACCATAAAATACAATGCTAGGAGGTTTTATGGATAATAACCAGCAACCTTTTAACGACAGAGTTAACCTTTTGCCCTCAGAGCTAAGACAGACAGTTTTTTATAAAGAAAACCGTTTCGTTTAAAACTTAAAGAAGGGCCAACCGGGGACAAGTTGCAACCCCCGTAGAATATTCCTAATGAATATTTAATTAGTGTTGTTACAATCTTTGTCAATATTCTCCCACAAAGGAGACGTTGATAGTGACAAAAAGAGTAAAACATAGGCACTTAAAATTTAGGCGTGAAGTCCAAAACGAGAAATAGCTGAAAGTTCCTTTTGGTGTGGTTGCACTTTCAATATACCACTTGACAAAATTTAAAGATAAAAATTAATTTCCAGTCAATTTGTACTGAAAAGTGAAGTGTTTTAACAATTAATGTTTAAACAAAATACCTGCTGAGAGTGTCAGCGTTTACGTGAAACTTTCCAGGTTTGTATCTAACTGTGTAGTCGTAATCTTGTAGGGTTAGGCTCCACCTAAGCAATCTGGGATTTTTGCCAGACATTTGCTTGAGCCAGTGCAATGGGTTGTGGTCTGATTCTATGACAAACTTTGTTCCATAGATGTAGGGATGCAATTTGGCAACGGACCAGATCAAACACGCGTATTCTTTTTCTGTCAATCCATGGTTTTGCTCACGTGCTGTCAGTTTACGTGAAACGTAAAGACAGGGGTGTTCATCTTCTCCAAACACTTGTGACAAAACACAACCCATACCACGGTCGGAACAATCACACTGCAAAATGAATGTCTGTGTGAAATCGGGGGCTCTTAGGACAGGAAACGTCACTAAAGAGTTTTTCAACGTGTCAAAAGCAGCTTGCTTAGACTCATCCCAAATTACGGGATCTGGTGCATCCTTTTTCAAGGAGTCTGTGAGACATGCACAGATTTCAGAACAGTGAGGGATATATCTTTGATAATATCCTACCAAACCGAGAAAGGAACGGACATCTTTCTTAGTTTGTGGTCGTGTGAATTTTTGCACGGCCAAGACCTTCACCTCGGAGGGTGTGCAGGATCCATTGCCAACTTCATGGCCAAGGAAAATAGCTTTGCTGCAAGCGATCTGCGATTTCTTGGCGTTAACCGTCAATCCGGCCTTCTTGACAGCAGAGAGGAAATTGTAAATATTTTCGAGATGCTGTGGCCACGTTTCGGCCCCTACAGAAGTGTCGTCTTGGAAGGGTGTGACATACTCTTCCATGCCACGAGTGACATTATCCATGAGCTTCTGGAAGCAAAATGGAGCGTTTTTCATCCCCATGTTCATGAGGGGAGCAAACTTCCCAATGGGAGTTGTGATGGTGGCGGCCATTGAAGCCTGTGGCGTCAAGCGCACTTGCCAGAATCCACGGTTGAGGTCAAAGATAGAACTATATTTCCACTTAGCTGCACGTTCAATACATTCCTCAATGTTAGGAATTGGGTAATCTTTGGTTACCGTATTGTTGTTCAGCTCTCCATAGTCTGCTACAGGACGTCGGCTGGCGTCTTCTTTCTGTACGATGATCATGGGTGAACCATGAGGGGAATCAGTTTCAATGATTAAACCCAAATCAAGCATGCGCCTGATTTCAGTGACGATCAAATCCCTTTCGAATTTCGCGTGGCGATAATACTTACAGGGTTTGATTTTGGAATCGACTAACTCAACGTCGTGAGTGACAAGATCAGTGCGTCCTGGCAAAGTAGAAAAAAACCGTCTACTCTTTCGAATACCTCAAGGAGGTCGTTCTTCTGCAACTCAGTTAAGTTTCCTGTCTTTTTGAAAAGACTCATGGCGGCCTTAGCAGTAAGGTGGCCATCTCCAGGCTGACCTGTCCATACATGGTCGGTGTGAGGAAGCTCACGTTCGTCATTATAAGAATGATTGCTAGACCCCTCCCTAGGCAGATAGGGCTTGAGAAGGTTTACATGATATATGGTTTCTTTTTGCAAACCAAACGATATTTTTACAAGATAATTAGTATCTGATAATTGTTTCAAAACTTCACAGGGTCCATCCCAATAAATATCTAACTTATTGGTTCGTGCTGCTTTAAGGACCAGAACCTTATCACCAACTTTGAACTTGCGTTCAACTGCCTTGACGTCATGGTAGGATTTGTTTTTCATCTGACTTTTGATGATGTTCTCCTGAGAGAGTTCACGAGAATACTTGAATCTCTGGAGCAAGTCCAAGATGTATTCTAAAACGGATGGATGAACGTCCGGTTCGATCCAATGGCTTTTCACCAAGTCCAGTGGGCCTTTGAGGTTGCGTCCGTAGACCATCTCAGCTGGAGTGAAGCCAGTGCTCTCAAGTGGAGCAGTTCTCAGGGCAAACATTGTTCCTGGTAAGCATCTCTCCCAATCGTGGGGATGCTCATAACAGACAGCTCTTAGCACCGCTTTGAGCGTCCTGTGGAACCGTTCCACGCTGTTAGATTGCGGGTGGTTTACACTTGAATTAACACACTTTATACAGCATTTTTCCAAGAATAAAGTTAAGTTCAGATACGAAACACGAGCCTAGGTCGCTTTGGAGCTCGGCTGGAAAGCCTAATCTAGAAAAGACAAGAAGGAGAGCATCTACAACGCTCTGGCTGTTGGCCTCTTTAATGGGCACAGCCTCGGGAAACTTTGTTGCCGGGTCAAGTAATGACAAGATATACTTATAACCAGCCTTACTAGTAGGCTTGATGGGGCCGACGATATCAATTGCATATCTGTTGAACGGCTCATCATCCATGGGCACTAGCACCATAGGGGCAACAAACTTCTGTCCAGATTTACCGTTTTTCTGGCAGGTTAAACATGTGGATACAAAATTGTCGATATCGGTAAAACAATGTGGCTAGTAGAAGCTAGTCAACACTCTATCCTTTGTTTTAGATCGGCCTAGATGCCCAGCCCATGCATTTGCATGTGCGGTGTTTAAGACTAAATCTCTACACTCCTTAGGAAGCACTAGCTGTTTCTTGATTAACGGTCTTCCTAAAGGCCGAAAGGGCTTACGGAAAAGCAATCCTTTCTCGATGAAAAACTGTTTGTTTTCATCCTGCTGGTCCAGCGGGAGCTCAGCAGTTTGCCAACATGGTTTTAAAGTTGGGCAGTCTAACTGCATCTTGGCAAATTCGGGTTTGTAAATCTTCAGTAATTAGTTAACTGATCTGACCGAGGACCTAAAATAGCTGCGTGTAGGCTATTAACTTAGGTGAAACGAAACCTTCCTGTGAAGGGGAAACTACACTAGAGTTTGTGTCACTGTCTGAGTCGTTTTCACTCTTAGATTCGATCTCACGATATTTGGGTTTGGATATCGGGAGTTGTTGGTCCACACGAGTTTGTGAACGAGTGATAGCGTTAGAGTAAGGGGGCAGGGCCTTTCAACCTTTTTCTTCTAACACTGTTGAGAAGGCACACCTAACAACATTTGGAAGTGGCTTCCCATGTGGTCGGAAGCGAGGGCTTCTGACTGAATTTTACCATAGGGCGTTTCAACGTCAATCACTGCGATTGCGTGGGCGGTTGTCTGCTCTGTAAGAGCGTTGTGACAATGGGTGTATTCACCTGTGAACTGCTCGGGTTTGACAAAATCCCTAGCAAAGACATCGTGTGTCGAGCTGGTGTCTCTTAAAACAAGACATTTGGTGCCATTCACGGACCATTCGTGAATGTGTTTGGATAGAACCATTTCGATAGAACCATTTCGGGAGGATTGTTACTAACAAAATGGCACTCAGCACTATTGGCTGGGTTTGCCGCTTGTGTAATACGAGAACGACACTCGGATCTTTTGTGAACGATTTTGTTACAAAAAAAATAAACACCTTTAAACTGTCGGCCTCCTAGGCCTGTCGAACTCACGATTGGAGTTGTTGCTGCTGGCCGAGTCTCCTTTACTCGAATCGGCAGAAGACGCTGCAGTACCAGCCAGTTTAGCTGCAGTAGAAGGGGCTCTGTTGCCACTTCGAAAATTGGAAGAAGCTTTAGAAGCTTGTCCAGACGTCGAAGCATTAGGTTGTGCTTTCCCTGTTTTAAGGATCATGTTGGCAGAAATCTGTTTGTTTCTGGTGGTGAACTCATCACAGAGTTTGGCGGCTTCAGTTAACGTACCAAGTTTAATTTGGTCCGGCAACCATTAGCGCAGTGCAATAGGACATGATTTGGTAAATTGTTCAAGTAAGACTAAAATTAGCTAACTTGTCGTAGCTGCCATTTACTTCAGCTAATGATACCCATCTGGAAAATAGGGTTTCTAACTCAAACGCATGTTCATGGAACAATTGTTCTGGTTCACGTTCAAGGGAACGAAACTGGGCTTGAACCGACTCTTTAGTTTGAATAAACCTTTCTAGTAACTTGTTTTTAACTAGGTCATAATCGTGCATCTCTAAAACTGACATTTGATCACATACTTTAATCAAAATTTCTCCTAGGAGTGGTTGGAGTCCGACGACCCATTCAGTTTTGTCTATACGCTGGGTTTCCATAGTCTTTTCAAAGATTTTTAAAAAGCTATTGATTTCTGATTTGGAAATCCACTTATTTACAAGTCTGACAGCGTCAGCAATTTTACCGGGTTTATTTACCGTGACACTGGGAGTAGGAGTTACGGTACCACTACTGTTACTTGAACTACTATTAAGATTTGCAGCTGTTAGCCGTGCTAGTTCGATCTGCTTGTCTAATTTTAATAATTCTCGAGCACTAGCGCGTTTGCTAATTTGTGCTTCTTGCTCCTTTAATGGAGCGTCTCTATCCCTGATTTGGGCCTCTTGGTCCCGTAAGGTTAATTCGTGAGCCATGCATTTGTCCACGGTGGCTAATTCTACTGCTTTTAATCTTAATTCTTCGGCTCTAAGAACGAGCTCATGCTCTTTGGCTGCTAACTCTTTCTGTTGTAAGATATTAGCCTCTCTCTTTTCAATAGCCGGGGCTAGTTCGTCAGAGCGGTCGTCTACGGAAATTTTTTCTTCCTTGACGGCATTTTTCAAAATTGTAACGGACTCATGTCTAGTTTCAGTTACGGTAAGGCCTAATTTCAAACAGGCCTTTTTAAGGTCTTTATACTGAATGTCTTTAATGACATCTTCAAAATCATCCGTGTTGGACATTTTTAACTTTAAGCTTCAAAATAAAACTCAATTCAAATTGAGCAGAGCGAGTTACTAAAAACACTTCTCTCCCAACTACCGTAAGTTTTAGCAAGAAATACACTTATTTTAGACACCTAGCACAGGTGTATAAACAATTAAAATACCTAAATGGCTCTTAACTATAACGCTCGGCTTGGCGGCCTTAACCCCTTCACTGCTTGATTGAGCTCAGCAGGTGCATGCTCAGAGCCAGAAATGTCTATTGCAGGGAAGCACATTGCAGAAAATATTGACTCCAATCTCAAGACATAATGGAGGCAGTGTTTACAAGCTAAAAACCCTCTTATAATTTGGTAGAACACACTAGGGTGCCCACATGGGGGAAACATGAGGACCTTCTCCTTATTTATATTTTTTACAAAATGAACGTAGGACGTACGCATGTAGGACGTGCGGCATCTCCACTCCCGACCGGCGTAGCGACCTCTAGCTTTGAGATTCCTGAGCTGTGCTAACGAAATTCTCCTGGGTCTGGGTTTATATGCCTTCTGCCTGGCCGGCAGGTAGAGGGAAGGCGCAGACCTGTAGGAGAGCGACGGAGGGGTGGAGTGGGTTAGAGGAGGACTCTTGGAGGAGGAGAGACTGACCAAAACCGTCCGTGCCGTCATGTCCACTTCCGGTAGTGACAGCCCGGCCGGTTTTGGTCAGTCTCTCCTCCTCCAAGAGTCCTCCTCTAACCCAC
>JAHWFP010036503.1:68885-117941 GCA_023313725.1 Lithobius niger
CCCTCACATTCTGTGGTCAGATTCCCCCCCTGCGGCCCGTCTGGCTGTCTTGAGTTTGCTTCGTGCATGATGATGAGCTTGCTGTGTGCATCCCAACCTAAGCGTATTATATACATAGACTTACTTTTCCTCTCAATCACTGGCTCGAAAATACAAATCACTGATTGCATTAAACTAAAAAAAAATCCCTTTTCTATGGAGATGATTAATAACACTTAAAATTTATAGCATTCCTGACCATTCTGTTCCTAAAGTGGGACGTTTCGCCCCCCCTTCGGTGTACATCCTATAAGAATGGCATGCAATCAGAACAGGAGGGGGTGGGGGAAAGGGTGCGCTTGAGTGCTAACCATCCTAAGCCTCCCCACTCAAAACTACCGAAAACCCACTGCCAGAAGGGTGTTGACTCTTGCACACACACACACACACACACACACAAAAAAAATAAGTCGTAAAAAAAAGGATCCTTTCGACAGTCCGAGACAAATCTTTCGGGAACGAATAGTCCGTGAGACGAAAAGTCTGTCTTCCTTATCTGTCATGCATGGAGGCATGTTTTAAGGAGAGAGGTGGGGGGATTAACATCCTCATCCGTTTAGAATGCTTAGCATTTAGAAAACCTCCCCAATAACAACGAATTTATATTTCAGTTTCTCTAGGAAATAGCCAAAAAAGGTTTAGCGTAGGGCCTAATTGACAATATAATTCTATATATTTCGAAACCCTAGGCGACCTATCTGTCAACATGCCATTAAACCTGATCTCCCCCTCCCCCTAGGTGGGGGGGGGGGGGCTATTTCATAGGTGGCGAACGCAGTCATTGTTACAACCAATCCAAATGCAGTACATTAATGCGATTGGGAGCGCATTCTTTTCACGGCACCAGTGAAAACGGAGGAGCATGTTCATTTATGGCACGGATGCAATGAAAAGGGCGAGGGGGTTCATTCTTTGCACGACAGCAATGAAAAAGGGTGAGCTGCCGGCAGTGTAAAGGGTAATGTCGATTGGTAGTAACAATCGGTTACAAACGAAATATTACGACATGTATTGTAGACGGAAAACTCAGTGCGACAACAAAAGGGACAGTGTACCAACATCGCGTCCTTCTGGGAACCAGCTTGAAAGCATTATTTTTTTTAAGCTTTTACATGGTGCAGTTGATGGCACAATAATAATCACATTATGATGACCGTTAACAAGCAGCTGATTTGATGTTAAGATTTGATCGCGAGGTTTGTTTGTTGAGAGACCAACCAGTTGTTTAGACAGGGCGCATGGTTTCGGGAAACTATGCTCTCAATAAATTCAATTTAATTCAATTCAAAGCGATGGCGTGTCTACATGAGCCACTGTTTCTCACTCGTTAAACCATTGTCAAGAGCAGTAATGGTTATAGCTTAATAATCAAATCAAATCAATCATTTTAACAATAAAATCAACAAAGTTAAAGCTTCGAGATCAAGTTATAACGTGCAACCAGCGGCTTGTTAGCTTGCAAGCAACTAGTTACGCAGGATTATCGAGCGAGGGCGCGGCGGTCGCTCCGTCTTTTTCCCGGCATGTACTTCGCACAAGGCGTGTCGCTCGATCGTGGCCCGTTTCGTATCTCTAAAAGTATAGTATCTCTGGGTTTTTCTTTGCAAACGGGGATTTGAATCGAGAGTGCGTCGGAAGTTTTAGAAACGGTTTTTGAAGTGGCGATAAATCGTGGTTTGAACGCCAAGGGGTTAAATTCGAAAAGTAAGACGGTTTAATGACATCAAAAACTAGCAAGAAATAATAGCTTGATAAACCGAAGATGACTTTCGTGTTGCAAGAGTCGAGACGGTTTTGTTCATAAAATGAAAAAAAAATACAGCTTTTTTTATGTTAGTCTCGTTCTTTTTTTTTTTTGCTTTCGGTTTTTGTTATACTGTACATAATACAAAACGGAACGAAAGCAATTTAAAGCTGTAAATATAAGACCGATTTTGATTTTGTTTTTGTTTTAATGCAACCAAAATTCAATAATTTTAATCTAAAATAAATAAGTGGACTACATACTGGTTTCACAAATATTGCAAAATTTTGCTAATTATTTTTCGAAATGAAGCAGTAGGCTAATCAATGAGAAATCCTTCAACTAGAAAAAAATGTTTTCTGACTGTTTAACCTACTGAGTGCTTTGTTTCAAAATTTGCAGAATTTAGCAACATTGCAAAAACAGTTCTGTAGCCTACATGCAATTATACTATACTGGTACTCATAATAGCGTAAGACTTCTACGTGTTTAATGTAAGAAAATAACGTGAAACAAAGCAAAAATTAACACCATAGCTGCAACTTACAAGGAGGAAAAAATAAAACGGCTTTATTTCGTTTTTGTGTGTGAATTACCCGGTATCCGGTACCGGTCCGGATCCGGCACCTAGATCCGGAACCGATCCGGCACTGGCATCAAATTATCCGGAACAGACCCGGATCCGGCAAAACGATATCCGGTCGATCCCTACTATTAAACATAACATCAATAGATGCCAAGGTTGTGAAGATTTCGAATTGTGTAAGGTGGTAAAAGAAGCGGATAAGAATCTTTCAAGGACAATTATTGGGACAGAGCCAGTGTGCTTTCAAGCAACATCCATTCGACAATCTCTTAAAGGTGTTTAATGGTGAGGCCGAAACAGTCGTATCACTCAAGGAATTTCAGACTGGGGCGTAATGCGGCGAAAAAGGATTTCCTGCAGGTTAAACTAAATTTCCTAGTTCTTGTCTCAGTCCTAAGCTCGAAGAAGGGAACTCCAGTGGTAACATTCAATGTAAAATTTTGTAGGTTAGAATTAAGTCGCCCTTTAGTCGGCACAGTTCTGAAGTGTCCAACTTTAGAATTTTCAAATGTTGGCTGTATTACTGCTCAAACCCAAAGTTGTAGGGCGTGGACACGAGCCGAATGTCGCCGGAGCGTGGAGACAAGAGCCAAAAGACGCCGGGGTGTGGAGACGAGCCAAAAGACGCCAGGGTGTGGAGACAAGAGCCAAAAGCCACCGGGGCGTGGAGCCAAAAGTCGCCAGGGTATGGAGCCAAAAGTTGTTGATGCATGGAGCCAAGAGCTAAAAGCTGCTGGGTTGGAGACAAGTGCCAAAAGTCGCCGGGGCATGCAAACAATTGCCAAAAGTTGCTGGCACAGGGAGACAAGAGCCGAAGGTAACCAGAGCATGGAGACGAGAGCCAAAAGTCACCGGGGTGTGGAGGCAAGAGCAGAAAGCCGCCGGGGCATGGAAGCAAGAGCAGAAAGTTGACGGGGCATAGAGGCTAGAGCAGAAAGTTGCAGGGTGTGGAGACGAGCCAAAAATTGACGGGACGTTGAACCAAAAGTCGGCGGGGCGTGGAGTCAAAAGTCACCGGGGATTGGAGACAAGAACCAAAAGTCACCGCTGGTGGAGACAAGTGCCAAAACTGACAAGTGGCTGGGGGCATGGAGGAGAGAGCCAAAAGTCGCTGGGGCATGGAGGCGAGAGCCGAAAGTCGCCGAAGCGTGGAGTCCAGCACCGAAAGTCACCGGGGCGTGGAGACCTGAGCCGAAAGTCGCCGGGGTGTGAAAACCTGAGCTGATGGTCCCCAGGGCGTGGAGACCAGAGCCAAAGTCGCGGGGCGTGGAGTCCAGCGCCGAAAGTCACCGGGGCGTGGAGACCTGAACCGAAAGTCACCGGGGTTTGAAGACCTGAGCTCGTAGTTCCCAGGGCGTGGAGACCAGAGCCGAAAGTCGCCGGGACGTGGAGACCAGAGCCGAAAATCGACAGTGCATGGAGACCAGAGCCGAAAGTCGCTGGGGTGTGGAACCAAAATTCAGCGAGGCATGGACCCAAAGGTAGATGGTGCGTGAGCCAAAAGTTGCCGGGGCATGGAGCCAAGCACCAAAAGTCGCCGGGGGTGGAGCCATGCACCAAAAGACGCCGGGGCATGGAGGAGAGAGCCGAAAGTCGCCGTTCGCTGAGGCGAGAACCGAAAGTCGCCGGGGCATGGAGTCGAGAGCAGAAAGTCGCCGGGGCGTGGAGGCGAAAGCTGAAAGTCGCCGTGGTGTGGAGACCAGAGCCGACTCGCCGGGGCGTGGGGATCAAAAGCCGACTCGCCGGGACTGGAGACCTGATCCACTTCGCTGGGGTGTGGAGAACAGAGCCAAAAGTTGACCGAGCATGGAGAAAGGAGTCGAAAGTCACCGGGGCGTGGACACCAGAGCAGAAAGTCGCCGGGGCGTGTTGGCGAGAGCAGAAAGTCGCCGGGGCATGGAGGCGCGAGCATAAAGTTGTTGGGGCGTGGAGACCAGAGTCGAAAGTCGCCGGCGCATGGAGACGAGACCCGAAAGTCACTAGGGTGTGGAGACCAGAGCCAAAAGTTGCCGGGACGTGGAGACCATTCCACGACACTGCTTAAAGGCTTGTAAGAGGTGGTTCCAAAATGAATCTCGGTGTGGATGATGGTCATATGAAAGAGGAGTAATAAAAAGAAAAAAACCTTAACACATGGAACCATAACACAGGTTTATAAATAAAGAACGTGGTATGTCAAGTGCAGAGTCGGACTGAGCAGGAAGGGTGCGCGTGCCGTTTGGAGAAATATGTTTTACCAGAAACTTCCATAACGTCTGATTAAAGTGAAGGCCCCTTCAACCTCAGCTAGTGAGTCTCAAAAGTTTCTACGAGCCGTAAAAACTTAAGCTTTTTTGACATTTTTGCAGTCATTTCTAGCTTCGAAGTTCATTAAAAAAAATACTGTGTACATTCATGGAATACCGTTTTGGTATTTTCAGAGTTTTAATGAACTTTTTAGGGTGGAAGGGGGGTTAAGATGAGGAGTGAAACCACAAGTGAAGGGGAAGGAGAGTGATTGGTTAGAGGGGGTGGGGGAGAGGAGTTTGTGCCTGAAAGGGATGGTCACCAGCAGGAATGCAATCCGAAATAGGGTATTCATTTTCCTTTGGCAGGGGAGGAAAGAAAATGCCTGGGGAAGGAGGAAAACCCTATGGGCCATGGCAAGGTCAAGTGCATGGTCAAGGGCTGTGCCAAAGTAAAAATGGGATGGAGATAAACACTTCAAGGTATCTGTTGTTTAGATTTTATTGTGGATGCCAGATGATTTGTGGAAGAAAATTTGGTTCAAAAATGAAAAGCTGTTTTGTATTATGTTTTGAAATGTTTTAATACATGATACTTTTGAAGTACTCTATTGGTCTGCTTTACGGAGGAGAATTTGGGGTTCAAGCACTTGTGCTACAGGATGTAGTGTTGTATGGTCTTGGGATGGGGGTGTTAATGCATTGGCTCCATAACTGGGTGCAGAGATTCCTGTATTCTTGAATAGCATCCCTAAATCAAGGTGCAGTTGGTGCCAAGTCGCTCACTTACCTCAAGACAGGTTGCGGCTGTTGTGCCATTTCAATCGTGCTGTACTTTCTCTTTGTCCGTATAAACAATGGCCATTCTAGAGGAATTCTATGCTTTGGTATCTTGTTGGTTACAACTGGACAAGCAGTCAAACTAAACCTGCAGCTGCCTCGGAGCCAGCTCCGGTGTAGACATAAGTGTGTAGAATGCTGTGCTCCAGTTCCCAAGACCTGCCACAAGTACTGCCGGAGTTGAGATCGCCCACAAGCCTTAATGGAAAAAGGGTTTGACAGTTATGTAAAAAAAAAAACTTTCTATCTACCATGAATATGTCCATTACTTGATCTTTTAGCATTCTCCTTCTGTTATGCTGTGCGTACTAGACATAGAGTTCTTGGAGCCATGTCATTGCCGCTCCCCACTGTGCAGGTGTCATGCGCAGCCTCCATCTATACAAGCTTCGTCAGCAGTTGCTGCTTCATCTTTTTTTCTCTGTTTCAACCTTGTTGGACGTGCTGTGTACTCCTCTTAGCTTCATCCTCGTCGGTCCCCATGCCGCTTGCTAAGGGCACGCCTCGTGAACATTGGCCAGTAGGACCACCCCGTCGCATTCGGACAAAATTTCGACAGTGGACCCTCCCTTGCCAGGGTTTTGCATCCTGTGTTGCGGAATGTCCTAGGTCGCCTGGGGACGGTGCCGTGTCTCCTTCGGTCCCACTGCACGATCCCTCACCTTCGGGGGGGCTCTCGGTGCCCGTCGATCCCACACTGGATACGACGACAAAGTCGCCTCTGCAGTGCGGCCAGCCTCGTCCCGTGGCTGGGCTGCGGTCCCTTCAAGACGATTTGTTCACGGTCCCTTACCATCGGGGCCCTCAGTGCCCGTCGATCCTACACTAGATACGGCGACAACGTCGCTTCTTCAGTGCAGCCAGCCTCGGCCTGTGGTTGAGCTGCGATTTGTTTAAGGCCAAGGAGGCCTATGATCGCCTCAAACTGCAGGTTAAGGCGTGATGTGCTGCTGCCAAGCATGCCGTATCCCGACTGTCCCCTGGATCTCTCTTCTCGTTCGTTCCGACTATTGGTTACTTCCCAGTCGCTGGCCACTGATCGCCACGGTGAACCCCTGTCCAAGGATTATGTACGTGAACTTAGGGAGGCAGCACGCTGGTATTTCAAGCGTAAGCGACCATCGACACCTCTGCTCCTGGTCCCCACCAGTTTCATGAACAACTGGATTTCATCGACCATCAAGAAGCCACGCCTGTCCCATGTGGACACACTCCCGGTCCTTCCCGACGCAGGATTCATCGGCTCTTCAGACTATATTGCCTACACGACCTTCGTGACCGCTACCACCGGCCGACTCCGATGGCTCAGGTTCCGTCACCAATATTCGTGCTCTAGCCTCGGTCGCCTCAGATGATACGCCGTTGACTAACGCGCACTACGATCCCCCGTCCCCAGACCTTTTGAGATTCCTCTTCCAGACATTCTGACAGCAGTTGATGATATTTCGGACTGCTTCTTGTACAAACCCTCTCTTCAGGCACCCGAACTTAGCAAGAAACGTGGTCTTTCTACGGACTTTGGCTTGGGGCTCCGTGACTGTCTCCCCCGCCAGTACCCGGACCTCAGTCAATCGACAACGCTCTCACCACCCTACTTCACAGTTGCAGTGTTCTTTTGGGCAATGGTGCTCTGCTGGAACTTGATAAGGATCATCCACCGCCTCGTCCGGGCCAGGAATCTTACTTTCTTTGCTGTGAACGTACTATACCTGGCAATTTTAGCTTTGCTGTCTCAGTGATGCTGTTGGTTGCTTGAGGCTTGAATTGCCGTCTCAGTATATAGGAGTGGCGGCTACGAGGGCTCGTCATCTCTTTGTCTCAAGCTGCCATGCGGCTCGCTCTGTTGGTTCCCTCTTCTTTCGCCCGTCATTTGCTCAGGACGTCCGACCGCCTCTCGCCCTACTCGTCCCTCCACCGCCTGCTGAATAACGGCCGCTCCCCTGGCTTTCGCCCACTTCCCGTTGTCTCCCGACAGGACCCTCCTTTCACGGCCCTCCCTCTGGTTCCCTCTCCGTCTTTCGTCCGCCGTGTTGCCGCTCGCTCCATTTCGGGCCCGCCTCCAGTCTGACCATAGCTGGGGCATCGCCGTTGAATTGGGTTTGTTGTTCCACCACCTGTATGTTGCAGCCGTCTCATTGGATCTACTGTGGAAGACGTTGCAAACTGGATTGTCCATCGACGACTCGGCCTCCGGCTCTCTCGCCGTCTTTGTCCGCCGTGTTCCGTACGCTCCATACCCGGCCATCTCCGATCTACCCATAGCCGGGACGTCGCCGTCGAATCAGGATCGTTGTTCCTACTCCTCAACGTTGAAGCTTCATTCCTCACAGAACCTACCGTGGAATCCGTTGCGAAATGGGTCATCCATCAACAGCTTTGCTCCAGCTCCCTCGCCGTCTTTCATCTACCTCGTCTCCGCACTCCACCCACCGGCCCGTCTCCGGTCTGCCCATAGCCGGGACGCTGTCGTCAAATTGGGTTTGTCCTTCTAGCCTCGCCTCCCACTTCGACTGTGAAGCTTCCTGTCCCTCTGGTAGCCGTTATTTTTTAGATCGTCTATCAACGACCTCCGTCCCCGGCCTCGCCGTCTTTCACCCGCTTGCTCCCGCACGCTGCTCTCCTGGCCCGTCTCCGGCCTGCCCTCAGCCGGGATGTCGCCGTGTAGTCGGAGTTTTTTTTTTCCAACCTCTGATCCTGGATTTTGATGTTCCACCCCTCACTGGTCCATCCATGGGGACGTTTTTGAACTGGATCGTCCATTGACGGGCTCTTCCTCTGGCCGGCCCTCTTGCCGTCTTTCGTCCGCCACTCCGATGTCTTTGTCCTCTGTACGCTCCGGTCTGCCCATAGCCAGGCCGTCACCAGCAAATCCAGATTGTGACTCTGGTCTTTCACCGGTTTGCCATCTTTCACCCGCTCCGATGCGGTAGCTGTTTTCCTTCCACTCTACGGCCCACCCCCGGGCCTTTCTTAGCTGGGACGTCTCCGTCAAGTCGGGTTGTCGCCCCCTCGGCGTCTAGTCCCCTTACCGTAATTTCGTCCGCCTCTCTAGTACCATGGCTGTCTCGTAACGAATTGTGGACCCATCTCTCGTCCGTCCTATTCTTGGTCTACCGTTTTCACGAAGAAGCCCGGTCGAGTCTGATCTTCTTGCCCCGGCCGCTCTATCGCCACCCAGATGCTGCCGCCCTACACCCTGCTGAAAGTCGGCCATGCCTACATTCCTCGCTCCTTACACTCGCTCGTCTTTCACCCGTCCCGTTCGGGTGCTTTCCTCCCGCACCATGATGAAGGCTTTCCGAACCAGCGATCCTTGAACCTCGTCTTTCACCCGCTCCGCTCGGCCGTTACTGTTTTGAACCCTGACGGAGGTCTGGCGAACCTACATTCTTTGCCCTCCTTCGTCTTTCACCCGCCTCGCTCGTCGCTTTCATCCCGCACATTCCTCGCTCTGAGCATCACGTCTTCACCCATTGCCGCTCACAGGATGAAGAGGATCTGCCTAGCCACCGTTCCTCGTCTTTCGCCCGCCTCACCCGGGTGCCGCCATCTTGCACCACGGAGGTGTCCCGCTGTGCCGTCGTTTCCCGATCGCCTGCTTCACTCGGGATCACCGTGGAGAAGTCCCGCCAGGCCTTCTTTCCTCGCTCCACGCACTCACTCTTCCTTCGTCCAAATCCCGCTATCCTCCACTATGATGAAGGTCAACCAAACGCTACACCCCCGCCCCTCTCGGCCTACTTCCTCATCTTTCGTCCGCCTTGCTGTTACGCTGAATCCTGCACTGGATATGGATCACCTAAACGTTACAGCCCTCTCCCCACCAACTCTGCTTTCATCTGCCCCTCTACTGGTTGAATCCGGCCTTCCTGTTCACCCATATTTAGTCCGGTTCACTTCGATTTCGAACAGCAGCCATCATCCGTGATGTCAAGAAACCTCTTCTACGTTTTTGCAAGCCAACTTTCCACTTTCCTGCTTTCGGCCAGTGAATAGGCCCCTCTTCCCTACCAATGGAAAACTGCCGACATCGGGATCCTGCCGCTATCTTGACCCGTTCAGACGGTCGTAGTGACCGTAACCGGCTATTTCCTTTCCAATGACCGTCACTTCCACTGACGACAATGAATTGGAATCTAGTCTCCTTTCCGCCTCTGGAAACAAAGGCTCATAACCAGCACCGATGCCTCCCGACTTCCCGCCTCGCATGAAAGCTGCGAGGCCTTCATACAAGATTCCGCCGCCAGGCGCGCCACCTCCTATTCGCACCCGCCTCTCGCTTCCGGGGTGTTTCCCGCCTCCCACCTCCGGGACCTTCCTCCCCAATGCTGTGTAGCGACCCGCACGTCCACGTCAACCTCCGGAACGTCCTGTCTACTTTTTTTCTTTTTTGCTTTTCTCACCATGGTAATAGCAAAAAAACCAAGGACCTTCGACGACGTACCTGACATTTACTTCGGCCGCATTCCTACAATCGACGACCCGGGCAATTGCCACTGTCCTGGTCTTTTCAACCCCCAGAGGATCGACCCTCATCGTTTTTGTCAATGCCACCACAAGTGTGACTACTTCCTTCATCCGTGTGCTATTTGTGTGACTATCCCGCATAAAGACTGGCAAGAAATTGCCCACCGTCAACTCCTGTCTGCCAACAGGAAAAGGCAGGAAAATCTCCACAAGGAGGTGCTCAAAAAATTCAGGTCAAATCCGGCTTCAGCCACACAATCTCCTGCTTCAACCATAGCAATCCCAGCCACCCCAGGGAAGAATGACGAAGTCTCCACTCCAATGTCACAGCAGTCCTGCCTTCACACTCCGTTTTCTTCAGCCCCCCCGACAACCAACCCGACCTCCCCCCCCCCCGGCCCGGGCCCCCCCCCCCCCCCCCTCCGGTCAACGGAGACGACCCGATTATTTTTGAAGAAGCCCCTTCCTCTCCAATCACAGAACCATCCCTGATCTCGACATTCCACGGGAGTCTCCATTAAAATTCCGGCTACTCCCCTCTCTCCAGGCCATCATTCCGAGGGCGTTGTAGGAAACACACCCGGTCATGACTCCACTCCATCTATTGTGTTCCCCTCCCCAACAGGATCCACGACATCACAAAAAGGCCTAGTCGCACCTCCAGAAAAGCAGGTCTCACCATTGTATGGCCTCGACCACGATGAATTAATCGAAGTAGACCATGACAAGATTTTTCTTAACTTGCGTCACAAACTATGTCTCAATGTTCGTGCCCGAGAACAATTCAAGCGCAAAACAAAAAAGTGTCAAACCCTACCTTCTACACTTTCAGGGTGTGATTTTTCAACAACACTCCCTAATCTCATCGCTCACGAGCGAAAACAACAAACTCAAGGCGGAAAACACCAGCCAACTGAAACAGCTGACGGACAATGTATTAGCGGATGCGCTACGCAACAAAGCTGCCACCACCACATCCTCCTCCGTTTTATCTTCTTCCTGGATTCTCCACCCGATCGACGATCTACGCAAGTGTGCTGCGTGCTACCCACGCTTCTCCAATTTCCTACACCCAGCACGCACTTCCGCTCCACTGGATCCAAGACTTAAAACGGACTTTCCATGTCGTCCAGTAGTGTTCCATGACAAGGGCATTACCGAACCCGAAACCATTTCCTCTGCTATTCTCGACCTACGCCAATCTCACATTTCTAAAGCATGGGACTCGATCGCTACCACCACTCTCGCTCATGACTTGCAAGCTTATTCCTTATGGCAGTTTGACAGTGCCCCATTCTCCCTCCCCCTGCTCCCGAATATGATCCCACTTTCCTCATCAACCACGATTGACATTCCATTAAAGGTTTTTAAAGCCGCCGGTCAACGGGACCTCTTAATTTATGAGGCTTCTTAACTTATCTAAAAAAAAAAAAAAACTTTTTCCCTCTTCTTTCTTTCACATATCCTTATTAACATTCCCCCAATGTGAATCTCCTTTGAAATCACCATTATATCAAACCCTTTCCCGTTTCGAATCAACAACATTGAAATTCTGAACCCCCTTCCAACGATCTCCTCAACCTCAACCTAATGAGCTCCCACCATGCCAACCTTGCTTCTGTTCATCGTCCACCATCCAAAACTGAACTGATCGCCACCATTATATTCTCCCCATTCATTCTGGAGAGGCCACGCTGAATCTACAATTGGCCGATGTTGCCTCACCTCACCTGAGTTACTCATCACCAAAAGTAATAATCACCTCCTCCCTTTTTTAAAACCTCGTCTTGACTAGATAGAAATATAAGTAAACCGCAGGGAATGCTAGTTCCTCCAGGGGCACCCTTGAGCACGAACTTCAGGTGATTCCGCCTCAAAACCCCAGGGAACCCAGTCAAAAGGTGCCCGCCACCTAATTTGACGAGGTCGGCTTGGCAATGCTAAAATTGCCAGGTATAGTACTTTCACAGCAAAGAAAGAACATTTTTGCCGGCCCCCGGCCAGGCCAGCTAAAAATGGTTTCTTTTGCTGTAGAAAGTACTATACCTTAGGGCCCTCCCTGCCTCTCCTCACGTGTCACCTTTTGACATAGCCGTGAGACAAAGAGATGACGAGCCCTCGTAGCCGCCACTCTTATATAGGGAGGACCACGCATGCGCATCCGTGGTAGGGTGAACTGAGGCGACAATTCAAGTCTCAAGCAAACTGAGGCGACAATTCAAGTCTCAAGCAACCAACAGCATCACTGAGACAGCAATGCTAAAATTGCCAGATATAGTACTTTCTACAGCAAAAGAAACCATTTTTAGCCGGCCTGGCCGGGGGCCGGCAAAATGTTCGTTTTCCGCCCTACCGGGGATGGCACTGCTAATACAAGGAACTGCGATACCTATCCCCACTCGGAATTCCTCACGGCCGACTTGAAAATGGACTTTGGTACCTCTCTTTTTCTGCTCGGTCCTTCGGGACAACGACCGCTTGCTTTCTTGACGCGCCTCCCAAGTCGATGTCCTCAACACAGCTGCCAATGCTCTGTGCGAAAAGCTTTCTGCGGAACCTTCACCCGATGACACAAGTCCTGGCCTGCCTCGTTAGCCAGGTGTTTCGCAAGGCTTGCTTCACAACATATCATTCAATAATATAACTCTACCTTGCTGCTTTGGGACATCGTCCTTAAGACGGCCCCCAACTACATGACTCTACTCCACATGTGCTCCGCAGTCAGCCCATCCACGAACCGGATACACTGTTCTGGCGTCTTATACTAAAACTGGCCCTTCACTTGGACACTTGCTCACCAAAATTCAGGCATTCTTACGACTGCCGGTCAACACGCTGACCAACCTAAACTCTCTCATCGGATCTCTGGACTCTCTGGCGTCACTCGTCCGTTATGGCAGATATATGGTTCGCCCACTCCATCACTTTCGCGTCGACGAATGGTCAGATCAACTGCTCTTCTCTTATGTCGTCCTGAAGCGTCAACTGTCTCCGACTTTCCCGTTCGCACGGGAATGGACATATGGTGAATATGGTGAATGGACATTCTCCCCCTTACCGTGCCACCGTGACCTCAACCTTGCCCTTGCACGAGTCCCTTCCGCACGTTCATCTGTTTACGGACGCATCTCTAAACGGATGGGAGCCCACATTGGCAACCGAATGGCCTCCGGAACTTTGTCCCAGGGCACCTCGGACCACATCAACATCCTCAAGCTCCGTGCGGTCCTCTGCGGTCTCCAATGCTTTCATCATATTGTTGCAAACAAAATAGTTCAGTTCACATCGACAACACGACTGATCGTCTTATCTTCAGAAAGGGCAGGGTACCGGGTCTCGGTCCCTTCACCAGGTTACATCGACATCTTCAGTCTTTGCATCACCGTACGAACGGTCCTACTTCCACTACACATTTCGGGCAACCGCAATTTCGGGTGATCGCAGACTCCCTCTCCCGGCAATCTCCTCCGACAGAAGAGTGGACCTCAAGATATTCATCTGCGAATCTCTAACGAGGTTGGGGTCATCCATTCGTTGACCTCTTTGCCACCAGATTCAATGCCAAACTTCCCCACTTGGCCACAGTGCCGGAGCAAGGCGTTTGAGCGCCCGGGGCCAGTAGTTATTGAGCGCCCTGCTCTATCGCTATTATACGGCCGATTGCAACCTTCCCCTCCCACACGCCTCTTCCTAAATCTACCCAAAAATTAACCAATCACGGTGCCACAGAGATAATGCCAACACAGTGGCGTTTGGGAGTTATTCACAATAAATATGTTAAAACATTAACATAGATAGGAGCTGCCATTAATTGTGGACTTCATACAGCAGTCATATTGGATGATTTTCCAACATGGCGGCTGTGTGAAGTCCACAATTTGTGGCAGCTACACTTTTTTTTTTGGTTTTAACGTTTTTATTGTGAAAAAGTCCCAAATACCGAGACAAAAATTAAGTATTTGTTCCCAAATTCATGTTCTTGTGAGCTTCTGGCGAGTCAGAGGGCACCTCTATCATAAACTACTGCAGTAACTTACAAATTAAGTTTTCAAGACAAATTGTATTTGGCTAGACTTCGACAAAAGAGCATTATTAAAGTTCAACTTTTTTTTTAATTTTGTTTTTTGGAGGAGGGAACAGCATTTTCGGCGCCCCTTCCCCTCTCGGCGCCCGGGGCGGCCGCCCCCTTCGCCCCCCTCTTGCTCCGGCACTGCTTGGCCATCCCAGTCCCGGACGACCGCGCTTGGGCCGTGGACGCCCTCACTTTGACTTGCGACCACCTCTTCGGGTACCTTTCTCCCCACCCAAGCTCTTTCTCTTGGTCCTACGCAAGATTGCTCGGCCCCCCAAACTTTTTATCCTGTTAGCACCCAACTGGCCCTTGGCCACTTGGTTTTCCCTTCCTGCTCAGCCTTCTGGTCGACTCACCATGCTGTCTCCCGAACAGGGCCGTAGGAAGCAAATAAAAGTAGTACGGCTTAACCCAATCAGCAACAGGGTGTGGGGGAGCACTGTAAGGTATACCACAGCAGGGTTCCGGGCAGAACCACGAAAGTTTAACAATTTTCTGGTACTGTAGTGTCTTACCCTGTTTAAGATTTTCTGTTTTAGCTAAAACGTTGACCACAGCAAGGGCGGATCTAGGAATTTATGGTGGGGGGAAGGGTGCTGGGGCAGATAATATTTTAGGACTTTTTTTGTGCTTTTTACAGTTCGCTCCACCTACTGGGGTGCATTTTCCTGACCAACAGTGACTTTTTAGTTGCTTACACACGCCCTCCCCCCCTCCCACCCCAATTTCGGCCATGACACTACTTAGTGCTATTACGTGTAAGATTTTGATCGGAAGAGGGAAATTTTTTGTGTTTATATATAAGCTGTTAGTGTGTCCAAATTACGGGAGGTCAGTGGGAAGTCTTGTGTTTGTAGGAGTAGTTGCCTTTTATTCCTTTCTCAAATTGGTGTATCTTGTACCCTAGCAAAACCAGTCTTTAATGCAGCTTGTTAGCTTCATTTACCCTTTACCTTGTGATTTATTTTTTACTTACGTCAGTTCATTTTTTAACTTTACCCTTATGGACGTAGCATGTAATAAGTAATTCGTCTCCCCTCCCCTCGTGTATGTAGGCATTATTTCCTATTCCGTTGTTATTGACTTAAAAAACTTATTTTTGAGAAAGTTATAATTAGTTGACTGCTCTGTTGGGCTTACTCCAAAGTATGGTGTTGACCACTTACTGAAGCTTGCTTAGCATTTCTTTTACTTCTTTTCCCCCAAAATCCCCTTTTCTTGGTCAAGTTGATTGTCCTTCGTAGTTGCGCTCTGTTTATGCATGGACTTATATACTATCACGCTACATGAGATATAAGCTCCATGGTTTATGCTAGCTGGTCAGATGCTGTTCATCAAAGCTTGGCAGCAAAAAGCCACGCGTGTGTTACAGGGCCGCTTCAAAAGTTTGACGACAGCAAACACGTTGTGTGTTTTTGGTTGTGATGGTATTTTAAGGGGGAAAATACCGGCAAGCGGTGTTTACCGTGGCGTGAGTACGACATTGCAATTCAAAGTTCACACTTCACTACTAATAAATGAACAATAATAAACTCTGTCCACTTGAATTTTCGGTGGAATAATGCAGCGTCCACCTTCTTCAGAAGTCCAGGCAAAAAACGAAGTACTAAACGAGGTTCACATTGCTTCAGTCTGTGTCAGAATCTGAATTAGAATATGAACTTGCCGCACTTTCCGTTGGACCACTCTTTGAATTGCAATGGTATTTTAAAAACTTTTCTACTGAAAAGTGGTACTGAAAATGCCGCACCAGCCGTACCGCTTCCAACGGCCATGTTCCCGACTTATTCTCCCAGCAGAAGGGGACCGTGTTACACCGTCGTGCGCAATCACTGCATTTACATGGGTGGGTAATATCGTCCGACTGCTCTAACAGCAGGCGTTTTTTCAGAACAAGCCTCTCTCATTGCTTCCAAAGCCGTCAGGGCCTCTATGGAGACTTTGGTTTCGTTGGTGTGTCACGACAGGTCAGTCCGGTTAGTCCCTCTCTTCCACAACTATTGCAATTTCTAAACGATCTCTTCTACGAGGGTCTACGAGGTTCTACTATTCTGGTTTCTCACTCCGCCCTGAATAGTGTGTTCAAGGCTGCATGCAGCTCTATGCTTTTGGACGACTTTCGCATCTCGGTACTTATTAAATCCTTCGAGATCGAACAACCGGCAGTTCGACGCCTGTTTCCGGACTAGCACTTGTCCACAGTTCTGACATCCCTCCTCTCGGCCCCTTATGAGCCCCTCTCGTCATGTCATCTTGACTCGCCTTACGGTCTTTCTTGTTGCCTTCGCTGCAGTGAAATACAAGCTCTTTCTGCCACCACAGCAGACTGCTTCTTTCTAGATGATTATTCTGTGGTCACTTTAACCCCCACGGTCGTCCTTCTGTCCCAAGACACAGAAACCTTCCGAGCGGTCCCAGCCTTTTATCATCCCGGCCCTCTCCAACATTCTTGGTGACGAACCAGAACATGCTCTGGCCCGGTACGGGCCCTTCGCTTCTACCTCAAGAAATCAAATCCGATACAATGCAGTCGGTCCCAGATTTTCCTACTGTTTACAACCACGACAGGCGTAACATCAGCGTGGGTGCTCTCCACGTGGCTCAATTCAGTGATACTGGACGCATACAAAGCACTCGACATCTCCTGTGCCGACCAAGGGGTCCGTGTCACCGCCCACGAACTCCGAGCCATCGCCACGTCCTGAGCGCTCATTACGGACGTCATGGAAGCTGCTTCTTGGCGAAGCCCGACTGTGTTCACATCGCACTATTTGCGAGATATGTCTGCCCATGCAGACGGTCTCTACTGTCTCGGTCCCTTCGTGGCCGCTTGACGAATACTTTAATCCCCTTAAGCAACACGATCCCTCCGACCATCTCTTAAAAGACTTTCTTGATCGTATGCGAAGGTATGTCGTTTGGGGACCAGCTCGCTACCCAAGGGGCCTCCGTCAAGTTGGCGCCCGCCGCCTTTGACAAGGTCTGTGGAATGCTAAAGATGAAGCAGCAACTGCTGACTAAGCTTACGTAGACGGAGGCTGCGCACAACACCTGCACAATAAGTAGTGGCAATGGCACGGCTCCAAGAACTCGAATCTCTAGCACACGCAGCATGAGCAGAAGGAGAATGCTAAAAGATCAGATAATGTATATTTTTATAAAGGCAATAGAAACAAAAATCAACCAGGTAAACCTGGTATTTTGATGTTATTTTTTTTTTTGTTTTAGGTGGAAGGAGGCTTCCCATGCCAATGAAGCAAGATATAAAGAAAGTTTATCCATTATAAAATCATTATTTGAACGATGACTGAAACAGACTTGCCTTTTTTTTACTAAGCAAAATGAAGACTTCCAGGTGACATGGTTAAATATGGACCAAGTATATATTTGTTTTGTATAGGCCAGTACCATTGGCAGTTTGAAAAAAAAAACTAGTTACTGGAACAAATGTAAATACATTTAAGCTTTTTGCCTTTATACGTATGGTCTATGTAGTTGGTGTACAGTGTGTAATTAGATATTAAAAACCAGCCGAAAAGCATGTTCAGAGTATATGTGGTTGCCTCATTCTGTGGTGGATTTTTTTTTTTTTTAAGTCATGTAGAAACGAGTTTGCCTTCTCTACTTACCCTTTATAATGGATATTTCTACAGAGCACACTTGCTTGTCGACTGTTAACAATGCATCTTTGCATGAAATTCATTCTGTCAATCCATGTGAACGATGCCATCCATTTAACGCTTTTAAACCCCAACCTTTAAAATGATGATTAAACAAAAAACGCATGCTTGAGTGGAAACATTTTATTCTGTTGTTGCCAGGGGCGTGCTGGCCATACGGGAAATTTCCTATGGCGCCTGTGCTACGAGGGCCTGTCGGGGCCTGTTGAAATTTTTTCATGATGACTGATTTCTACGAAATACCACAAGAGTAGGACCTACGTTAACCATTTCCCGATCCAAAACGGCCCTTCCAGTACCCCCCTGGTTGTTGCCACAATTACAGTAGAACCTTGATTATGAAAACTACTGGGACCGAGGGGTGTTCAAATGGCTAATTGAGGGATGTTACTGAATTTACACATATAACAAAGAAATAACGTTTACTTTTATGTTTTTTGAGGAGGATTACAAGAAAATTTTGGATCAAATTGTGTTCAGAAACTAGTAAACAATCCTGATATTTCATTGTCTGTGAAAGTTTATTTATTTATTTTTTTTAAAAAAGGGTGTTTGGATAAAACGAACGTGTTTGGTTAATTGAGGTTCCACTGTAATACACTCCTACTATATAAAATCAAATGGCTTGCTAAATTTTAAATGAAGAAATAGCCTTTGACAAAAAAGTACGTTACGTGTTGCTAAGAAGAGCATGTGTTGTCTCTTAAGGTTACCCAAGGTTGCTGTTGCCAGTGGCTTGCAGTTTCCTTTGAAAGTTGGGTTGGAATCAAAGACAGATCCGAGGCACAGTGGTGGTGGCAGTGGGGAGGGCAATACAAGTCTCTCCCCGTCGGAGAGTCCGTCATGTTAATGCATAATTATATCTTGAAATAAGCATGATTGTGTGCTTCTATTCAGCAAATAAACCACTAAATAAATTAATTTATAATTATCACACTATATACGAAAATGCAATATATTTTTTCAACCCTTGAAAAATACTAAAATATGCACGAATTTATGCCTTACATTTGTAGTATCCTCTGCCCCTCGTCAGGGTACTAATTATCTCTTGTCGGGCAGTCTGTGGCCCCATCGATATGTAGGCCGGGAACTTCCCTCACTATAGCTCTTTTAATACCAAAGGCTCAAGTTAGGTTTGTGATGCAGAAATCCTGCAAGGTGTGCATGTTGGTGAAGTAAAACTTTTATGTTCTGTCTGATGCAAAGATGGATTCGAAGAAGTTTGAGCACTTCAGTGGAATGCACTGATCCAGTCTTCCCTTTCACTACATGAAACAATGTCACTTTCTCCACTTGCCTTGACTGATATTAATTGTTGCTGTGTAGACAGTTGATATCGTTCTCCAGTGGCAGTTTTAGGAACTTCTGGGATCCTAGCTTCTATTGTAGAATTTAGATAAGCGTCCTCTGAGCATATGCTTGCCAAAAGCGAACCTCGACAATGAATTTTTGATCAACTTACACTAAAGTCAAGCTACACAAATTCTTGAGTCACAGAATTTGCTACCTAAAAAATTCAGCATTTCAAATGCACAATCTCAAAATCTCGAATTAGAAGTGTATTTTGACATAAATTTTTAACAGTTCTGAAGAAATTATGTTAAAACTTCGTCCTACTGTTTCTTCAGGTACAAGAAGTTATTTTCCTAGTATCACATCGCAGTAGTAAACCCGTTTATGAGTGCGAAGTGATTTGTGCCGAAATAGACTTTTGTGCCGAAATAGACTTTTGAAATGTTGAATTTTTTAGGTAGTGTGAAACCCGGAAATCGCGGCTGCTAATGGCATTTCTTGTGTAGGGAGGAGCTGATCAGAGGAGCATATAGTTTGATACTCCATACATTTGAACAAAAGTCAAAAAAAGCAAACTTTCACAACAGACACTCGCACTGTCTAGCCAATTTTCAATAGTTAACTACTATCTTCTTCAAGCCTTAGTTTGGACTCTGTGTGCAACCCGGTTGACATCTCCGTAATCGTCTGCTTGTTTGTTGCCATGCTTCAAACTTGGCGCGGTGCTTAGCATCCCGATTTTTGCATGCCTGCCACGCGAGTTGCGTAGCCTCTCGATTTGTGCAGGTCGTTTAGTCCCCACGTCCTACTTAACTGCCTGGAATGTTCCCTGCCGATCAGATGTGAAACTCGCTGGTAGGAGGGGCCTTGAACATTCATAAGTGGAATTCATAAGTGGAATTCCTTGGCAGTGGTGTGGTGGCTTAATTTTCTAGGTGGAGCCAGCTCAAAAAAATGGCGCCCCACAAAAAATTTCCCCTCCCTCCCCCATCTTCTGCCCAAACTGGCTTGAACACAAACTACCCAAAATTACCATTCTCATTCATAGTATCCTCCTAACTGTGTTTACATGTGGGATGTCCCTTTTGCAATCGGCATTTTTTATCTTAGTTACCTGCATACAATTAATTCTTAATTTATGCAAATTTACATCACTTCCGTCGCTTCCTCCCTCTGCCTCACTTGCTTCATCTCCAAAGTCTGATTTGCCGCCGGCACGAGTGGCTGCGTTTCCTGCCCTGCTGACATTGGTTTATTTAAAAGACTTTTTTTTTTGACTCTCAACATCGTCGTGGGTTTGTGTCGACGTTTTGGTGCTTTGTTGGTGGAACAGTTACTGGTCGTCAATGATGCCTAGGGACAGCGACAACAAACAGAAGTCTCAAAAGACACTGCGAGTGGATTATCGAGAGTAAACAAATAATAAGGAGAAGAGGCCTAAGTCAGGTGAGGTGGACGCCGGGCGTGGCGAGACGGGACCGACTACACAAGATGGCGGCGACTTTTGGCCTGTTGTGCTGACTGGTCAGGTAAACTCGGTTGTCCCGTGGGGAAGTTTGTCTGATTCACTTGCCGTATTGCCAAAATTAATTGGTGAGGAATTGCAAGGGGCAATTCGCAATGCGATGACTGCGAGCAGGCCTTGCGTGGATTATCCGGGAGCCGATAGGGAAAATGATTTGTCGGAGCGTCGTTTGGAAAGTGATGGCCGGTCCATTCCACAGGCTGGAGGGAAGACTGAAAGTGGCGTGAGCCGGTCCACTCCACAGGCTGGAGGGAAGACCGTGCGTGGCACGTTTGATGATAGACATTCACTGCCGTACGAGGATTATGGCGCAGATTACGGGTGGCCGAGTTGTGACGATACGTGGTTGGAATCGAGCACGAGGTTGGCCGATTCAAACGTAGCTTTCCGTGCCGAGAAACGGGTGAGTGAAACCCGAGATTTTGACAATGCCAAACTGCTGCGAAGGGGAATGGAAACGGCTGCAGCGTCGTGCACGTTTTTCCCGGAGGCTGTCGTGGAGAAGCGCCCAGTTTGGGAGTTGGATGCTCATGTGCTGGAATGGTGGGATAAACATAAAGCAGTGCAGTTGTCAGTGTCGTAAGAAGGTTCTATCTGCGATAGATATGTGGTGAATGTAGCGTTGCAAAAGGAATTTGTGCCACCAAAAACGCCGATCCTACCGAGGGGTAGGGACAGGAGTTCGGCGATTGAATGTGCAGATGTGCCTATTGCTGCTATCCAGGCGGAATTCTTTGGAGTGTTTCCAGCGATGTTGCGAGCACTACAATTTTGCTCGATGGATCCTGTGGACCACGGAAGTTCGTGGCAGAGCCACCTGTCTCAGATCTTAGTCGACGCCACTACTTTACAACTCCAGGCTTTGCTGTTCATGAACAGGACACGTTGAGATCGCTTGAAGTTGGCTTTCACTGAAGAGGTTCGGCCGGAGTTGCTCGCTAGAGCGGAACCGACGCTGGCGGAATTGTTTGGTGCCCCTTTACAAGAGTTGTTAAAACGAGCGCAGCAGGAAGCCGTGACGAGGCGGGCGTCTGTTACACAGCGCTGCAGTGTGTTGCCACTGCGGGGTACCCCGCACGCCAGGGCCAGGTGAAAAACCAGTTGTGGGTAGGGCCGTCACTGCTAGGGCAGTGGACGAGGGCCGCTTTAGTTTGTTTTCTTCAGTTGTGGATGTTGGTGACACAAGGATGTGTACACGGAGCTCCCAGGGCAGTCCTCCCAGTGACATTGTGACTAGTTCCGGTGGTATTGCGGAGAGCAGGGATGGTGTCTGTGAACTTTCGACTGTGGCAAAGGAGATTGTGTTGGCACATGTCGGCGTTTGTATGATTCCAAATGGAAGAGGTAGAGTGATTGGTGGGTAAATCGGGGCCTGGAGCCTGTGTCGGCACCAGTAGAAGGGTGCCTCAACTTTCTGGCGGAACCTTTCTTGTCGGGATTGCTGTTCCGTAGTGTGATGGGGTGTTTGGCGGCGGTTTCTAGGTGGCATGCGGGTTTTGATGGAGCGACGCTATCGCGTCAGCCGCTTGTGCGTCGCTTTGTGAAGGGGCGCTTTCGCACGAGGCCCCCGCGGCCCCGCTACGTCGTGATCTGGGATCTGGCCGTTGTGACGCGCTACTTATACACGTTGCGACCCCTACGTGGTCTGACCCTGAAGCTTCTGACCTTAAAGACTGTTATGTTGTTGGACATGGCGGCTGGTAGTAGGGTAAGTGAGTTGGCTCAGTTGTCCTTGAAGTGGTTTGACATCCAGGACGGGGAGGCCGTTTTCGTGGTGCGGCACCACAAGACAGCGCGAGATGGTGTGCCATACATCGTCTTGCGACTGCTCCGGCATCCGGAAAAGTCCCTGGATGCGGTACGTTGTGTCCGAGCTTATATCCGCCGCATGAGCCCGCTGCGAGTTCCGCCACCGCACGGCCCGGGAGCAGGCCCCGATGAACTGTTCCTGTCCTGTGTGCGTCCGCACAACTTATCAGCTTGCAAACGGTGGCGAGATGGCTGTGCATGGTCCTTCGCTTGGCGGGCATCGACACTGAGCATTTCCATGCACGCTCTGTACGATCGGCGGTGGCTTCGGCAGCGGCGGGGTGTGGAGCTTCGCATGCACAGATCATGTCGTTGGCAAATTGGTATTCGCCGTCAGTGTTGGCTACACACTACAACAAGGAAGTGGCGCCCGGGCTGGCTGGGAGGATTCTGCAAGTCATGCAGGCGCAGGGCAAGATCAGATTTGAGGTAAGAGGCTGGCGTTTTGTAATCCTCCCACATGGTAACACAGGAGGATGCTATGAATGAGAAATAATTCTACGAGAGAACTAGTTCTCGCAGGAGAGTCACAGTGCTCTGAGTAGAATCCGACGAAACTGTGTTACTTTCAGGCACCCCCGCTCCTTGGCGCGGGTAGCCTACGCGCAAAACAAAGTGCAGATGAAGCACGTGGGGTAGAGGGAGGAAGCGACCGGAAGTGACGTAAATTTTGTAATTTCAAGGGTTCACTGCAGACTTGTTAAATGCAAAACTTCTTTACTTCATCCTTCGATATTATGCAATTTGCAAAAATTAACATTTAACAATGCGCACATAAATCAAAAAATTGTCCAACAAGACAGTTTGACCAAAGAGTTCTGTCCTTGTTGCGTGCTTGTTGGGAATGACTTCTTTTGGCGCCAAACCTTCTTCATTATAAGGGCTTGTTCCCGCCAAAATATACAAACACTTTCACAAACGGAGCGCACGTGTCACGCACGTTATAGTAAATGTCGTCAAAGACCAGCTTCCATCCCTTGCCAATGTATCTTTAGAGAGTTCGAGAAGAAGACGTAATTAGCCCTAACTACAGTCATTAGATAATTACGAACAAGCCAGCAAGCAAAAGATGGCAACTTAACAATTTTCATAAATTAAGGATGAATTGTATGCAGGTAAGTAAGATAAAAGGTGCCGATTCCAAAAGGGACATCCCACATTGTAACACAGTTTCGTCGGATTCTACTCAGAGGACTGTGATTCTCGTGTGAGAACTAGTTCTCTGGTAGAATCATGTTTCTTCCTAAACGAATTTCAGTATAGTAACGTAGATTACTTTTTTGTTTCTGATTTATTGACTTAGTAATTAAAATAACGATAAGCACTTTTCATTGTATAGTAGAAGCCAAAAAATGCAAAAAAAAAAAAAAAAGAATGCAACGTTCCGACTCCCAGATGGAGTCGTTATCAAGCAACGAAAATAAAATAAAACAAACTAAGGAGGAAGCTTCGTCATTGTATTACAAAAGACCCATAAACGGATGAGAGAAAACAAGCCATTACATTCCGGATGTGCTAAATGTATTGGCAAAAATTAATAGAGTGGTTTAGAAAGAAGGAGAAGACTACCCACCGTAACCGTCGTGAAAATGACATTAGTGCTAAAATGATCACAGCGACTGGTTATAAAGGGGGCAAAGTGACTTCATAGGTTGGAATTCGGTGACGTGGAATGTAATGCAAGCTTTTAAGGAAGGAAGTGAAGTAGGAAGGAGATGGTTGTGCGCAGGTGACTCTCTGAGGCTAATGCAAAGTGTTTTTAAATTAATTAGACTCATAGACCCCCCTGCACACAACCATCTCATTCCCGCTTCCCCTTTACTTACAATCCTACCTTAAATTATTCGTGACAGTTCACGTCACCAAATTCAAGCATTTTCTAGAATGCTTTCTGCTCAATTCCTCTCATGCTCAAAATGTGTAAGTGTCGCTTCAGCACTAATTTCTCTATACTTTAATAAAGTTATTTGTGGCTGAATTGGGTGGATGCCATCATTGTTCTCCTGGGGCTGGTGCCGCCTTCTTTTTTTATTTCTATTTTCAGAAACAATGATGTAGTTTTAATTATGACTGCTTTTGATAGGCGAATGACTACAAAATGAATATTGCATTGTGGAAATGGCGTATATGGATTTTTCTTGTTTCACTGATTTTAAGGATTTGATTTTTTAATGCATCCTTACATACTGCTTGCATTAAAAACACTGTTTTTTAATTTTTTTTATTTAATCTAGTGATCTACTATAATAGAAGAAAGCACCTTTAAGTCAGTGTACAGTTCATCTGCTAGAAGCAGCTGACAGTGAACTGATTAGTAATATTTGAGCTGATCGTTACAAAAACGGGTGCACATTAAGGAGTGGTTAAGTTACTAAGTTATTAATGAAGTCTTTGTCCCAAGTTTAATAAATGTTTTGCGATATGATAACTATCAAATTTCATCTTTTTTTTAGCTCCAGGAGGAGCAGTAAGTTATAAATGTATCATCGTTTTTACAGGCCTTTATTTTATAGAAAGAAGCTTGTATGGTACTGTTGTAAAATTCTTTCTCAAAAGAAAAAAAATAATAATGATAAAGCACCAGAATAGATGTGGAGACAGCAAGCCAAAAAGGTGCACAAAACATAGCATTAGAAACATGCAACGTTTTGGGGCTTTCTGTGCCCCGTTATCAAGCAACCACAGAAATACTTACGCGAAAAGATTTAGCCTTTACTTTTGCCTTTCGTTTTCATTCTCTGTTGGTTTTTGCAAATGTATTTTGTTGCAATGACGTAAGCTTTTTAGTTAAGTTTTATTTATATATTTATTTATTTTTGCTTGATAATGGAACTCGAAATGTTTCTAAATCTAATGCCATATTTTGTGGACCTTTCTGGCTTTTCGCTAAACGTTTGCTATACGAAATAAGGCGCGATCTTGTTTAGCATTTAGCATCCAGAACACTTTTGTTTTTAACGACAGTATGGCTCAGCGATTTCCCACTCAGGCAGTCTGACATATAAGTCCAAGAGGCAACATAAGTAGGTTTGCATCTGGTTTTATTTAGCTTCTAACGACAGAGCAGTCCATTTAGCAAAAAACAACGTAGCTGCATTGCTAGTGAATTGAAAAGCCAAGGAGAAAGTTTATACAATGACGTGCACGCTAATGAATGGACGCAGTCTTTCCTCATCGAGGTACATGGGCTACACGAATATCACAGATTTTGTTGCCACCTTGGGTACGGAACCCACCACATCCTCAAAACAATATTGTTTGCATGGTTTTTGCCGACCAGTGTTTGCCAGGAGGGCCGGTGGGGCCACCAGACAAGGAACCACTTCTCTCACTGATGCTAACAAGGAGGATGTGGCCCACCCCTTCTCCCAGCTTCCTACCACTTGTTCTGAATTCTGTACCATGCATTGCTGGATTTCAGTGGCATAATTTCAGGAGAGCCAATCGCTTGTAAAGGAGCTCCTTCACCATAATGCATTAAAAAAATAAAACTTTTCTTGGGCCCATCCAGCTTCAAGGTGGCCCGTTCCAAGAACTTCGCGACCTACAAAGAGGCTGAGGTCCTGACAGAGGAGGTCGCTATGAAATACAACTCTTATCTCGGCCGCCCTTCTAACTTCAAGACAATGCTCAGACAATTTGAGTCGAATAAACAGATTCTGTAACTCTGTCTTCGGGCCACGTCAACCACAGCGCTTCGTTCCTACCTCAACACACCGCTGGACTTTCATGACTAGAATTTTCTGCAACAATCCTTGCTCCTTATGAAACAAGCATCCACCTGCCAGAGCAATGCCATAACTGGGAAGTGTGCCTGGCTAGGAATTCAGCTTCGACGTCGAGATGTCTACCTAGCTTCGGCTACAAATGTGCCTACGGGCCCTCTCCAGCACTCCGACTGCTCCCGTTTCACAAATTGTTCAATGGGAAGCTCCTCGACTACATTCCGGAACTGAAGGAGAAGGGATAACCCACGATGATGGCGAAGGACAAACCAATGAGTCAACAGAACCCTATGTAGGGATTCCTTATGGAAATTTGCCCTTTCTGGGACCCCGGCCACCTTGAGTCACTGCAAGAATGTCTCGACCTACACTATCAAAGAGACGTGGAGGAGGGGGTCCCCAGCTTCCCCACCAAGAGCAGAGCCCCAGCCTAAGCAAGGACCGTGGCCGTGGTGGAAATGGAAGAGGAGGCCACAATGACAAGTCCTCATTCCAGCCTGCACCCTTTCACCAACCGGTGGGGGAGGAGGGCAGGGGAAGGTTCCATGGCAAGAAGTAGGAATGGGTTACCGAGGATGCTTACATCTTTTCTATTGTCAGAGACGGCTGCTATACTCCGTTCCTGGCACCATGGCTTCGGCTGGCAGCGCGGCAAACGTACAGCTATCCTCTGTTCGCCTCACCCCCACATCTGTCAAGTGAGGCGCAAACTTTACTTACAGAGACCCTCACCTAAAGGAAGAGCTAGCCGCTCTCTAGCCAAAGATGCTACAAGACCAGCCACCATGAACTCCAGGGACACCGGAGTCTAACAGCTCGGCAAGGGTCATCTCAAAGAAAGGGGAAGCAAGAGACTGATCTTCAAACTGTGCCAACTGAACCAATTCATCCTTCAGGAGTATTCCCTGATGAAACCCTGGCTTCGGTGATGGAGTTAGGACGACATCACGGTGTTTCTAGACCTTGAAGATGCGTATCTCATGTGCCACTCCACCTGTCAGCATTCTAGTTCTTCCGGTTTATTTCAAACGGGGTAATCTATGATTTAAGGTTATCCCATTCGGACTGTGCACGGCTCCACAACTGTTTGCTTCGATCCTCCATGCTGTGTTAGCATTTTTGCACCAGCAACGCATAAGGCCCAGCTCACCCACACATTGCCCCAGACGGGAGACCTCTTGTTCCACCTAGGCCTGTTAAGGAAAATGATGTAAGCACTAGAATTGAGTATGTAGAGCAGAGATGCCAAAAGTACGCAATATCAACACTACCCGACGTTTCGAACTGACTCCAGCTCATTATCAAGGGAACAAAACATGCTGCCTGTTTGTACGTTTATGCAATTTTAAGTGTATGTTTTGTTCCCTCGAGAATGAGCTTGAGTCAGCTCGAAACGTTGGGTAGTGTTGATATTGTGCACTTTTCGCTTCTGTGCTCTACACCACCTAAGCCTGGACATCATCAACGCGAAGTCCTGGCTCACCCCACTCTAGATGAGCGGCGCAACGTCCTGCTAGGAAATAAGATTTAGATAAGTGTTAGCATGCTGTGACTATATGCAACCACTCGCCCCTAGTGATGAAGGGAATAGACTCGACTATGTTAGCATAGCAACAGTGCAACTTGCACAAAGAGTGGGAGCTAACGTTAGTCAGTTCTTTGAGGGAGTTTGGAGCTAGTAGTTAGTAAGTGTACGAAAGCCATAATTCCGAAGAATAAAGTGAGTTATATATTCTGTATTCACTGGAGTGGATTACTAGTGCCTATAATATTCACCATTGTCACAAGGAATAGTCATGCATGTGGCAATATGGCGCCCAACAGGAAAAACCAGGATGGCTGAGGAGTACAAAGACATTGATGGGTGTTCCTTTGTATGTGGAGCAGTAGACCACGACGTAACAGACGAGATGGCGATCACAGATCTTGGCGATATGACTCGTCCAGTGCAAGATGTGTGCGAGCAACAATGGTACAGGAAGACAAAGGACGAGATGACAATCCAGAACCGAAAACTACAGATGGGTGCAAAGAAAATTGGACAGTGCGACCACGCCATCCCCGGGATACGGGCAGGAGATTGCGCCGACTCTCACGTTGTCTGCTCAGCGAGGGGTAGCCAGCAGGATTCACGCCATAGTAGCAACAGCACCCGTATTGGTGACGGTGACGGCTCACGGCATCGTGACTTTAGACACTTCTCAGTTAGGAATCCTCTCCAATATGTGCCGCTATGGATCTGTGGCAAGATTTTTTTCTATAAGCTTTGTACAACTCGGCGGAGCTGGTGGGTATAGTGCCCGAAAGCCCGTGCCAGCCCAGCGATCGTGCATTTGAATGTTGCCGGCCGTGGTGTGAGCAGCTTCAGGATATACAGAGGACAGGGCGGTTGGGACAGGCTGCCGGATATGCGGGTCGAATTATTCCTAGCCATGGTCCAAAGGCGGATCCAAGGGAGGGGCCAAGGGGGCTGCGGCCCCCTCCAAGACAAATAAACACGGAAATATTGGTGAAAATTTAGAAAAAACACAGCTAAATTACGAAGAAAAGCACGAAAATGTAGAAAAATCGTCCTGCGGCCCCCTCCAAGACTTCGTTCTGGATCCGCCCTTGCCATGGTCGGCTCAGCAGGTTGGATTAAACCAGAGTTTGTGCGTGCTGACGATCAATGGCCGCCGGTGCAGGTTTCTTCTCCAAGGATCGTCTTTCATTGCTTCGCCTTAGTCATGCAACATAGTGATGACATGGAAATGTTTGTCGTCCCGCGCTTATACGGTTTTTAATAAGGAGGAGGGGGCTCCCACGGTAACGACGGACCGGTCTGTGGAACTGCTAGTTGTTGAATGTATGTGATGGTGTTGAAGGGCGGGCGTGCAGTGATGTATGATGAGGCATGGCCTACAAGAGAAACGTGTGCTCAAGTGTGAAGATCCTATGACTAGGCATAGCGAGTGTTTGCATTAGCCACTGTAACACAATGTCTGTTATCTTATTGTTTATAGTCACGTTTAGCGAGTAGTTGAGTATCTAATCTAATCTATTTATAGCTGCATTCATAGCGATGATAGTATAGAGACTTGTTTTAGTCATAAAGAGTTACTGGAGATACATAGGACTGAGATCTATATTCCATCAGTGCATGTTTTTTTTTTAACTTTTAGTTACCTGTAATCCTATGACACCAACGGTGTGCAATGGGGCTGGTGGTGTTAGAACCATCAGCGATGGCTTGAATATTACGTGTTGCTCTAGGGGTGCGATGGCTTACCGTTAATGTTTTGAATAGTGCGTTAGTTTGGTTTCATTTTATGTGGGATTGTGAGATGCAGACCTTTCCCAAATTCCCCCATCCCAATCCCATGTCTCTCCCCCCAAGCTTTGTGCGAATTGCGAGGTCTTGTAACGAGCAGAGGTGTCAGACATAGCAGATGTCCCCGTTTGGTGGCATTGGGTTCACCCAACTTGCCATGGTGGAGCCACGGTGATGTGGCCGGGCGGACAGCAAGTGAGATGGAGGCCGCCGATTGGTTGTGCCAGTCCCGTAAGGGGTATCAGTGCACCGTGCCTGTTGTTTGTGCTGCCTGTGATGGTGAGTGGGTTAGCCGAAGGAGCAGAGGCATATTTTCTGAGCAGGCACAACGAGCGAGTACACCCTCTGGGTTGGCTTTTTGGGTGAAAAGGAGAAATTCCTCCGGAGAGGCCCTGTTCAGGCTGCTGGTTTGTAAAGGGGACAGCAGCCCAGAAGGTAGTGTGCACAGTTTGAAGTGTTCTGCGAAGAATAAATTTAAAAAAAAAGAGAGAAGGGAAAGATTTTGATTTTTTTAAGAGGGAGGCAGTGTGGGCATGTATGCGTTGTGTGGCATCGGTTTCTGTTATTTGCTTTCCAGGTATCTCGGTGTCAGCTCTTCCCTTCCCTTGTTCGCTTTCTTCTCCCCCCCCCTTCCCCCTCACTGTATGGGAGGGCTCTGCTTAGACGGAGAGAGAGGAGAGTGTGGCAATGTGCAAACACTCTCCCCTGGTAATGAAAGGAATAGTTAGCCTAGCAACAGTTCATCGTGCACAAATACTGGGTGCTAGCTTTACTTTTGAGGGAGTTTGGAACTATCAGTTATTAGTGTACGAAAGCCATAATTCCGCAGAACAAAATGTGTTATATATTCCGTATTCGCTGGAGTGGATTATTACTGCCTGTGTCAGGATGACATCTGCTACCCCCTTGTATCTCTCCTTTAAAATGCACTGTGGGCTTATACATCCAGCCAGAGTTAGATAAATAAATAAAATAAGTAAATTGAGCTCCAAGTTGACTAACCCTGGATTGTGCTGGATCACTGAAACCAAAAGTTTGTGTGTAGAGTGTCATAAACTTATACTGAAACTATCCCACCGACTCCTAACTCGTGTAATGTTGTTCCGTATGCGAACGTTTTCTAGTCTCATTTTAACATCACCATCTGAAATTTTTCTGAATATTTTGTTATCTCCTCCAACCACACCAAATGTATAGTTTTTTTGGGATGAATTAGTTTTTTATAAGCCGTACTTCATAAGGAACCGATCATTATGTATCACGGGAGAGGGCAATATTTATTACACGATACAAAAAAATGCAGACCCTCCCCCCCCCCCGACTCTGTCCGTAGAAAAATTAATGCCGTTCCTTACACGTAGACTAAAAAATGTGCAACCCCCTCCATTCTCATAAAGTAGGCATCAACAAAAAATGAATATTGAGGCATGTCAAATGTTAGACCTTGACATTTTAAATTACTTCAAAATGCAAAACATATTCAGTTTAGTTTACTGGGGAGGCAGCAGTGGTACAGCAATTTTTGTCACGAGGGTGAACCAAAAAATGTATATTTTCGTGCTCCTCCCTCCCCCCCCCCCCCCCCCGAAAAAAAAGCGCTCTTCAAATTCTTTTTCTGACATCCAACGTTCTAACTGTTGCCTGCCTCTTTTTTCATAAATGTTTCAAATCAAGCCGGAAAAAAGTTTCCGATTTTCACAGCTAACTTTCACCTTTAACTCAATAGCTGTTAACTCGCCTAAAAGGTATTATATGACAACAGTTCCAAAGCAGAAGTACAAAATAAATAACATAATATTATATAATAATAAATTGGGTCAGTAAAAGTTAATATCTGAATGCCATACTCTCACAGCGGAAACGTCCAGTTGTGCCAGGTTAGGCTTTTGGGATATTTGGCTCATTGATGTGACCTCCACCTGTCGCTGTGAAAGAAAGTAAAGTAGTTTTAATATTGATCTGAAGGGAGGGGCCGACCAAAAATAAGAAGGTGTGGTAGGGGCACTCGCCCATTTGCAGGGCCGAAGCGACCCCAACCATCCAAGAATCACATACAGTTGGCAAATTCGAGTTGTCGAGTTGGCAAAATCGAACAAATTTTCACTGCAAATTCCAGTTTCCACGAGTACTGGTTAATTATTATCATTTCGTCAGTTTGAAAGTAAAGTTTACAATATATTTTTTCCATCAGTTCTGTGTAGCTTGGGAGTAACTGAAACGCTGCCCCTGATCATTTCTGGTTGCTTCCCTGCATAGCTAGGCTGTAAGGAGTGGGGGAAAAGAAGCTCCACGAAAATTTGCTTAGTTGGCGAAATTGGAAATTGACTTGGCCGTTTTGTTTGCTATGTCACCACCAACTTATAAGTATCACAGGTAATGTAGAAAATAAAAACAAAAAATGGACAAAACTGTATCCCCACCGATTCGAAGTCGTGATAACAATTAACTTCGCGAAAATCGTACACAGTTGGCAAAAAGTAAAACGCAGTGGCTCCTTCCACGTCCACCGTGGATCTCTTCTTTTCACGTCTCGGGGCTGATTGGTCGCAAGCTTTTAAGGGCGGAACTTAACGTGCGACCTGACTACACACTTTTCCCGTCCAAACAACAAACTTTCCAGCTTATAAAATAGAACAAGAAACTGGACGTGAATGATCTATATGCCTGTCCAAACAAATTACAAGTCTATTACAGATTACTAAAAACAAGATTGAAAAAAAATGTAGGAAACAATCTATAAATTCTTGCTAAAAACATGGACGTGAATGGTCTACATTCCCGGCCAAACAAATTATTAACAGTGAAAACATGGACGTGGCTCTAATATTTTCTCGTCTAAATTTAAATTGACTATGCAACTGGGCGTTAATTGTCTATTTTCCTCAGGGACGTGCACAGGACCTCGAGAAGGCAGGGACAAACTTTTTTCTGGGGGATTTTTTTTTTTTTCGCTTTTGAATCTCTTTTTGTCCCCCTTTTGTGGGACTTTAACCATTTCTGCCCCTCTTTGCAGTCCTTTTTTAGCGTTTTTTAGGCTCTTTTTACATCAGCGCTCCACCGAAAAAGGGCACTTTTTTCAGGAAAAGGGGCACTTTGCCATTAGGGCAGGGGCTAGAGCCCCCCTGCCCCCTGTGTGCACGTCCCTGATTTTCCTGTCCAAACGAATTATTAACACTAAAAGCATGACCTGGTCTCTTCTACTACTTTGACGTCTAAATTTTAAACTGAATTTCCGTGAGTAGATCGATAAAAGCCTACGAGTTATTTTTATGTGGGGTGGGGAGGGGGAGGGGGAGTGTGATTTAACTCTTGACCGCCAAATTTTCCCCGCACCCTTCCCTACCTCCCTCACCCCATTTAAAAGATCCTGGAAAGAAATCTCGCCCCCCCCCCCCACGCCTCGAAATGTACAGCTAATAATCATTAGTTTGATAATATTTGTCACTTGTAACAGGAATGCAGACCATCACTTCCCGACTCTTTCTCTTTCAATTAACTCATGAAAACACTAGTCATGTCTGTGTTTATAGTTGTTTTGGATAGGAATACATCCATCCACGTCTAGTTTCTTGCTCAATATTATAATCTGAGACGAATGTTCTTTGAACGGGAAAAGATTATAGGCAGGTCGCGCGTTTAAAGTGGCACTATCACCGATTGAAATGCGAACGAAAATACCGTGGCGTCATCTAGCGACATTGATATTGTTAACCTTTATAGCTTGCTGGCAGGTGCACGAGGATGAACCAAATTTTCACTAAATAATTAAGGATGTCGTGGCTTGTTTGTTTCGTTAAAAGAAATGCCGTTATGCATTCCTTCGCTTTGTGCAAGCAAACGCTAGATGATACTACACAACGCTAGATGTTGTCAGAATTCGTCTGCTTTCAATCGGTGATAGCGCCACTTTAAGTTCCGCCCACAAAGCTCGCGACCAATCAGCCACGAGACGTGAAAGGAAGAGAGCCACGGTGGACGTGGAAGGAGCCACTGCCAAACTAAAAACTGAGTTGCTATTTTACTTCCTATAGTTCTTTTTATGTTAGACAGTGCCGCTCAGAAGGGGTTTTAGCGTGGAGCAACTCGTAACTGGTATTTTAGGAGGGTAGAAAATTACTGGCATATTAATATACCAAAACACAACATCACTACCAGGATTTAAAACGTTACTTAGGTAAAGCAGAAATATCAACAAACTCTGCATAAAACAAACTCTGCGTAAGGACTTCTGCCAAGTTATCACCGTCTAAAGTTGTGATATCAAATAAATCTAAAAAATTAATGCAGAGTTGCCTATTTGATTTACTAGTTCGCCTGCTAGTCCATCAGTCCCTTGGTTTTAGTTAAAACAGTAACGTGAACTAAAGCTGTACTTCATGAAAATCGGGTACAGTTGGCAAAATCAAGCACCGAGTTGGAAAAATTGAATTAGCTGTTTGATTTTCTGTTGTCCTTTTTCTGTTAACCTATCGCCACTAAATTTGAATTTGTATTAATGCAGAAACAACTACATTTTTCAAATGAAAATTGTTAAACATTTTAAACTTGTTAATTTCGAAGGTTCAAAATTTGACGATAAGAGTTCATAAGATCCCATATTAAACGATAAAAGTGACCCAAAGGCCACGAAATGAGGGCAAAAATTACCCTACGGGACCGGTAATTATTTATCGCTGGAGAAGCCGGTGGAAGGGAGGGGTCAATTAGTTTTTGTACCCTCTCAAGGGGTAGGTCATAAATGTTTCGGGTCCCGTCAAAAGGGGGAGGTCAAAAACACACTGACCAACTGGAAAAATAGTCATTTTTGGACCACAAAAAAAGCACTTTCAGCATTCAAAATTTCCAAAAACGGCTCAGCTTCTGGGCTTGGGGCCCCCCCCCGCCGCCGGGGTGGGGGGGAGGTGTTAAAACTAATAATAATATTCCTGGAAGTACAGTTTTTACAAAAAACTATATAGAAAAGCCTTGGCACCTGGTTTCTTGGCGTATTCTGCATTTCAGGTGCTGACTATGTTAGGATGTGGTCATACAAGCAAACAGTGTGTCCATCATACTTTTGTAGGAATCTCGACAAAAGATGGGTTTAAAATATTTTTTGGGGGGTTGTCACATCATTTTTGGACCTTAGGGTGGGGGAAATCAAAGTTTTTTTTCAGGTCTTGAAGGGGAAGTCATCGAAAATTTAGTGGTCACATTTTCATTTCCCACCCCACCCCCATGGTCATAAATAATGACCGGTCCCCAAGATCAATGGAAAAAAATTAACTTGGAGCATGTTGATTTCAAATGTGGAAGCTCTTCTCCAATAATACCTCAAGTTGTTTTGGACAAAACTGAGGTAAAAAGTTTCGCCATTTCTTTCGTCTTTCGACGCTCCATTATTTAAAAACTGAGCATGTTTTTGTTTTAAAATGTGAAAGTTTTTTTTTACAATGATACCTCTAGGCCTATAGTTGTTTGGGATACAACTGAGAAAAAGATTTCATTACTTTTCACCTTTCGATAGTACATTTAAAAAAAATTTCTGCTCCTGAACTGCAGCCTATGCTTGCACACAGGAGTCGTCGTTATAGTCTAAAATTCCAAAATGTACAATTAAGTCAACCCTCAATCGTCAATGGGCAGCTGGCCTGTTTATATAATTCTAAACTGAACTCGGTTTAATTTAATTTGGGAAAAAAAATATCTAAAAAAAAAACATGATTTAGTCAAAATAAAATTTTTACGAAACCTACCATTCTAAAAAATGAATAAAACAAGATGCACTAACACTGCATTAGTAATTCGACGTGTCGTACGGTAGAATAAAAAAAAATCTGTAATTTACGTATGAAGTTGGAACGGTAGACATACCAACAGGACACTACTAAAAAATCTAAATGCATGGTGTACTGAAGAATATCTACTTTATTGCACATTATATTAAAAAAAATTGTCTCGAAATTTTTGCTACTACGATACGGCAAATGAGCCAGAATCTTGTGTGCGACGATGTAATCACTGACCAGATAAATTTTCATTGGACGCTGATATTGGTTTTCTTACAAAAAAACAAACTGAAAGCTTCGTTGTTTTACAGTTTCCCGTACCCGTTGTTCTTGTTCATCAGACTTTTACATTTTTTAAATTATTCGAACACCATATTTCATAAATTCAGCAGGTAATTTGGCGGTGGTGGAGTGGGAGTAGGAGAAATCATATTGCGCTGAGGGTACGTCAGGTTGACTACTTTAAATTTATTTACACTTTTTAGGTGTATTAACAAAAGTTAAAATATTCACACGAAAATTGTGACAAAGTCCATATTGAATATAACACTGCAATTTCATGTGGCCATTATTTGTAAGGCTACTCAATACAAAGTACTTGTTTTACTAGCGTTTTATAATTATCTTTATTATTATTATTTGTAATTTTAAATCTGTGGTAAAACTAATGTCGCACCAATAAAACTTACATGTGTCTTCCTGTTACGGATTTAAAAAAAATCTGAATGTCAGAGGCCTTTAAGAATATTCCGCCCTTTCCTCCCTCTGGCCAGTCCGCCACTGTGAAAACAGGACATCATTCGCTTTGCTCACTCGTTCAATAGGAAACAACACCACAAATACGCGTAATAAAATACTGTAATATATCGCACCCGAAAAGCCGCGAGGATGGCGCAGTAATTAACAGCAAAAGTCTTATACGAGCATCGCATTCATTGTACCATCCAGAGTCAATCATAGAAATTCGGTGTACCATCCAGATCACCGCAAAGGTAAGTGATGACTCACTTTGTCTTGTTCTGCGCCATAAGAGAAGGAGCCATCTCGACGTACACGATAGCCTCTAACCGACCGCAATGTTGAAGAGCTGACTTGCCGAAATGCGCAGTTACACGCCGCAGTTTTTCGTATGGTCGGTGTTGAGCGCACACCTTTACGCTGAGGAAGCGCTGACGTCAGCCACTGATCGTGTACTATTTCACGACGGTTCTTCGCTCAGAGACCTTTTTAGAGGTTAGCAAACTAAAACCGCCGTAATTAAATTAACTACAGCATAATACCTTGTGTACTGGCGCACTGCAACTCACCCACCAGCATACTTGAATTTCGTCGGATCAGAATTGAACAAATGTGTCTGGTTTTTGAGGAGATGTCGCTGACGTAAATCTGGTACCCCCGTTTTTTGGCCACATCCGCATTAATTCGACGTGTGACACGTCGAATTAAAAATCACCAAAATTTGTTTGACAATTGTTGCTTCAGTGTTCACTGGAGGCTAGAAACAGGTACTAAAATAGCATAAAATGCTTCAGCTTCCGGGGCTGGACCCCGCTGGGGTAGCTTACAGCGCTCCCCTAGACCCCGTACCTGAGCTTAGCAGACCCCCTCAACAGTACTTTACTGGCAGCACTACTGGCATTCTTTAAACCAGTTCGCAAAATCATAAGATGAGTTGGCAAGATGAGAGTCACTCCCCCCCCCCCCCCCCCCCAACCAAATACCCTTTGCTACGACCCTGCCCATTTGCTCCTAAATAATTGGAGCGGTCTAGCTTACGTTTGACGAGTATTCGTTAGTTTGTCAGTCCAATTCCGTTATAGTCATCTGCAAAATCAACAGCCAATGAAATGCGAGAATCAAGTAAAATGCCGCGAAATGGTAGCAGTGACGTCAGACGCGTTACACGGTTTCTCCTGGTTTCTCGTGATGAAGCGTAATACCAAGTGGACCGACCTTATGATAGCTATGGCTAATCCAAGGTCCTTGATGCTACCTTTCTAGTAGTTGGTATTGGAGCCGATGGCCTTGTAGTCCGGGTGCTAGCGTGCCACGCGGTTTTAGGGCTCCTGCTTCAAGATGCACGGGGAAGGTCAGCAGACTCACAGGGCTGGTGTTTTGAAACAGCAAAACAAGACTCATAAACATGGAAAACACAAAAGCAAAGGTGCCATTGACACCGCAAACAAAGGTAAATGCGCATGAATAATACTTTGTGAATGATCCAGCACTAACAGTTTCCTTTTGAGAACTTAGTTGGCACCGGTCATCTAGACTCAAATAGTTGGCCAGGTTCGACAGTGCTCATTTTCAAGTTGGAATGGATGGATGAGGCCGTATTTGTAATGGATCGGAAGACTACTAAGTATTGAAATGAAAATAAGCAGTCTTCTACTTTTTACCGGACGATATTTTTAATTCCTGCCTGATAACATAACATAAACATAACATAAAACCACTACTCGGCCAGGGCAATCCCCATAAGGCTGGAAACGACGTCAGGCACTACAGTTTATCAAATTTAGACTTCCACCCATTCACAGAAGTGCAGGCCATAATGGTATCAGGGAGCACGTTCCACTCGCGAACAATACGGTTTGTCAGGTAGTTAGTTCTTCCTGACCAGCAACCTGGCGTGATCAATTTGCAACTAAAAACGATGGCCTCTTGTGCCCGTAACACGCTGCTTGTCATAGAAGGTGTGGGAGATGTGAAGCACCACCGATTTGAAGGTTTCGAGAAAGTCACCTCTGACTCTACGGCAGGACAAGGTAGAAAGTCCAAGATTAAGGAGCCGTTCCTCGTAAGGGAGATCTTTTAAGGAAGGTAACAGACGTGTAGCACGGCGTTGGACTGCCTCGAGAGTATGAATGTCTTTCACGAAGTAGGGAGACCAGGCTTGGACGCAGTACTCCAAGTGGGGGCGAATGTGGGCGGTAATGAGGGTCTTCAAGGAGTACTTTGTAAGGTACCTGAATCCGCGCTTGGTTCTGCCCAGCATGCAATTGCGCGCTTGGCCGCGGCAGCACACTGGTCACCAACCTTGAGGTCGTTAGAAATGATAACGCCCAAGCACTTCGTGGAAGTGACAACGGTCAGGGGCCTACCGTCAAGCAGATAATTGAAGTGGTGATTCCCACTACCTAGCTGGAGGACGACGCACTTGCCAATGTTGAAACTAAGGCCATTCCTCCTGGCCCAAGCCAAATCAAGGTCATATTGAAGAATAACGCTATCCGCACCACTTGAAACGTCACGGTAGATCTTGGTGTCGTCCACGAACAAGTTACAAAAACTGGTAAGCAGTCAGGAATATCGTTGACGAACACCAAAAAGAGAAGGGGACCCAGCACAGTGCCTTGTGGGACACCACTGGAAACCTTCGTCCACCCCAAAATAGCCATGTTAACACGAACACTCTGAAAACATTGTTAATAGAACTACTGTGAAATTCAAATTCAACTGTCAAATGGCTCATTTCCTCCATGATCGCTTAATTTCACAAAAAAGACATGCGTGGCATTCTATACTGCTCGGGCCACCCGAGGGAACAACTCGTTGCCATTGCGCAGAATGAGATGGTGCGATTGGTCCGAAACTTGAGCAATTTGGAGATAGCAGGCCCCCACCTCCATGAAACTAAGGGCAAGTTCATTAAACTGGGCTACCCAGCTGGACTGTTGAACAGGTTGCGGAAGAAGGCGATTTCGATTGTAAGCAAGAAGAAGAAAGAGAAAACAACTGAAAGTGAATGTGGACTGAATCATAGGCAGAATGAGCAATGTCCGAGAGTGAGCCTGACTTATCTGGAGGGAGTGAGTGGCCCTATCCGCCAAATCTTGAGCAAAAATGGCTTTAAGACGTATCGGAGAAATGTTGAAGGGCTGAAGAAGCACATAGGGAGTACAAAGAAAAAAGCTCAAGTGACAAGTGGACGAGTGACTCAAAAAGCTAGGGATGAAGAGGCTATGAAGAGTGTGTTGAATACCAGAGAAGGGGTGTATAGAGTGCCGTGCAATGGATGTGGTGCCGTGTATGTGGGTGAAACGAGGAAAGGAGTGAAGACTCGGCTGGGCCAGCATATGGGCAATGTTAGGAATGAGGTGGAAGATTTGCGGCATTGCAGGCCATTGTACTGCCACACAGCATGAGATTGGTTGGGAAAGAACAGAAACGCTTATCCATTCTAATTCGGTACGGGACAATCATCTTCGTTGCCTCGAATCTATAGCTATCCAACACCATGAAAAGAATGGGATCCCCCTTATGAATATCCAGGGTCCATCACACCCCAACGTGGGACACTTAGTAGGAAAAGACTTAGGAGAGAGGTTGGCGCACAAGTGGAGGATCAACAGAGGCCAGATTGGCCCTATGCCTTGCAAGTATGGGAGGCTACAATGTCGGCCATGCCTTGCAAATACTGGAGGCTGTGATAACTGCCAAATTCAAATCCAAGCAACTGACAACAAGCAAGGATGTAACCAGAGACCTGAATTGAACTTTGGAGGGCCTGATGAAGACAGTAGGGGTTCTGTTAAAAATTAGCAAGACTGTGAGAGTGTCTTCTTTGTGAAATTAAGCGATCATGGAGGAAATGAGCCATTTGACAGATGAACACTCTGTATCCTGTCAGTCAGGAAGCACTTGATCCAGTCCAGAAGCCTGCCACAGATGCCGAAAGTTTTGAGCTTGGTAAACAAAACACTGTGTGGGACGGTATCGAAAGCCCTGGCCAAGTCCAGAAAGATCACGTCGCATGGGACCCCCACTGTCAACCAACTGAGTCCAAGTGTCATTGGAGTCTAACGAATTGGTAAGGCACGATTTTTCATGGCGGAATCCATCACCGGCCCGTTGAAAAACATTTAGGTTTGACCGTCCAAGGTTTGACGAACAAGATACATGGCCATTGGCCAATGTAGTTCGAGTTGGCCTATCTCAAGTGCTGGGCCTTCGGAATACAAATTATTCAGATGCATAATGTTCTAACACGGCCATAATTAATCTTCAAACTTCATAAACATTGTACACAAATATAAACAACTTCTTCCAAAACGCCACACATGTGCAAAAAAAAAAAAGTCCGCTGCTGCGCACAGTTTGGTACTGCCAAAACATAGAACGCTCGATAGAGCTATAATACAGCAGTCGGAAGGCAAAACGAGAGTTAAGAGTCCATTGAACTGCTTTAATCCTTGCTTGAACACATTTATTACGTAGCAGATGTTCCTATATGAAAACTTACATTTTTTCATCTTTCGTTCAAAACATGTTCGTTCAACGGAAGTGACATCATATTGAATGCGACTGAGGGCAGACTTAGTGATTGTGGGATCGAACCGCAGCAGCATCTTGCAAAGGTGTTATATTTTTACGGAATTGTGAGCATGCGCGAGGCACAGTTTATCGACTGACTGTGGATGGAGCCATCAGCGCGTTGAAAGGCGACGTCGTTTCCCTCATCAAACACTTTCGGAACGTTCTGTTGAGTTTTCTGTGCATTGAAGGTACTGAACTGTCTTCAAAAGCGTGTGTATTATTCAAACACATGTGGGTCGTTTTGGAAGAACCTCAAAGAGTTGACTTATCACAAACACTGTTACATGATAAACAAAAAACACAGTTACCATTCATTGAATGAGGACCGGGGATTCGTAAAAGCCATGCCAAAGACAAAATAAAGGCAATGTCTCAGGTCCTGGTGACGGGATTCATGTTCTAAATTCTCCAGTCCCGGTGCCCACATTTGAGCGGTTGATAATAGAATTGGAGGTGTGGCTTAAATTTTAAGATTGTAATGTCATAAGAACCGGTATAACAACCCAAAATACTCTAGTCCCGGTGCCAGGACTCGAGTCCCAAATACAAATCCCGGGATTAAAAAAAAAAATTAAAAACTTACGGTAATAATTATTAAAAGTGCAATTGGATTCATTCTTCAAATGCCCTAGTCACAGTGCCGGGACTCAGTCCCAAATGCTACAGTTCCGGCAATACAAAATAGCTGATGGTGCTAATGGTGATAATTAGCACCTTCAACTATTTTTTACTACTGGGACTGTAGCATTTGGGATCTGGGTCCCGGCACTGGGACTAGAGCATTTGTGAGAATGGATCCGGTTGCACTTTTAATAATTATTACTGTAAGTCTTTTTTTTTTGGTGCCGGGACTCTAGTATTTGGGACTTGAGTCCCGGCATCGGGACTAGAGTATTTGGGGTTGTGATTCCGGTTCTTCTTAGGACATCACAATCTTCAAATTTCAGCCAATACCTCCAATTCTGTCATCAACCAATTAAATGTGTGCACCGGGACTGGGAAATTTAGAATCCTGTCACCGGGACCTGAGACACTGCCAAAATAATAAGGACTAATAGGCACTGCCTACTCCCATTAACAGTTGTTTTCTGCTCCACGACTTTTACCAACAGAACACAGACAAAAGAAAATCACAATATTGTAGAAACAAAAGCTTGAGCAAAGAAAAGAGTGCATGTTATTAACCCCTTACCTGCCTTGGACGAGCTCAACTTGTCCAGAGACAAGACCAAAGTTTAAGTATTGAAAACAAGAGTCCGAAGTATGCACAAGGTGGCCAACAATGTAGATACACTACAACAATACTAGGTTCCCTTAACAAGCCGACTCTGAGAGACGGCCGTGGCCGTCGATAGAGGTGTGTGCCTGAAGTTAAAAGAGCTCCTTCAAGTTGCCAGCTCGAGTCCCGTCCAGGTTAGCACTACTTTTGTGGAGATAGACTCCAGATATAAAAATTAAATGCCAGGTAAGGAGTTAAACACAAGGGCAAAAAGCAAACACAACAATGTAGTGAGAAGCACTCAGTGGGGCAAGGGAAAAAAAGTAAAGGGCTTGGAGGAGACATAATAGGGGGAGGGAACTCCAAAGACGATGGCCCCATAGAAGGAACCGTTCAGTACACAAACAATTAGAAATTGTAGTAGGGATTTCTTTATCTAAATAAATGTAAATAAATAAATAACACTAACTTTCAATTAGGGATGGGTCGGTTTCATTTTTTTGACTTCGGTATCGGTTTTCATGACACACAAAACCGTGGTTTCGGTTTCGGTATCGGTTTTTGCCACCATCCACCCAAACCAGGTATTTCTAGTTTGGTTTCTTGTAACATTAGTATTACCAGCTTCTACCTCACTCCTGCTTACACTTTCAGCAGCGTCATAGACCATGGACCTAGCTGTGGCACCATTTCCCTCTACTATTTTCTTTTTAATGGCTGTCATTTATACGTACAAAATGATAATTATTAAAAAAAATTAGGAAAACGATCAATTTTTGATTTTTCGAACACCGTAAAAAAAACCGACACAAAATCCGAATCGGTTTCGGTTTCGGTTTTCAGTAAAAACCGAAAATTTGGTTTCGGTTACCTACCCATCCCTACTTTCAATCATTTTTCCTGTATTTATTTTTTCCTTTCCTCCATTTCCAGGTCGTGTACCCGTCAAGGTGGCAACCAAAAGACAAAAACGTGAACTTCGCCGGCAGGAAAGACGCAATCAGGTTCTTATATTTTCTCCTTAAACCACTGAACACAACAAAAGCGTCATTGGTTGTGATGCTAGATTGTGTACATTAAACACTTGCAACTGGTTTTCACTATAGGGATGTTTTAAAAGTCGGCTGCTTGCTGGCTGAGCTCTGAGTTTGCTTGGTCTCTGCTTCCTCTGCTTTTTCCATTTTCTTGCTAAGATTAAAAACGACGTTATTTGAAGCTTACAAAGCACAAACATGGCCGACAATGACAAAATCAGTTATTATATTGCTTTTTGTTTTCTGTTTTATCACTTCATTAGTAGCGTTCAAGATGATGAGAGTAAAGACCAAGCAATTGCACTGCTGGCATCATCATGTCGCACCTATAATGCACGTATCATGCAAATTTATGACATGTGTGGTGATTCTAGGCCTGCATCAATGGCGGATGCGAACATTGTACCCCCGTATTGGCTGCATAAACTTGGTGAACGCGGCACCCTTTTTCCCCGCATAGTTGGCTTTCCAGCATCGGTTATGGGAAAGGGGAACAAGTCACTTTTATGTGCAAAGACTTAACTTCCTGAAGGTGGATACAAATATTCCTCTATTACAACCTGAATATTCTATATCCCTTGTGGGACAGGGGATGGGGTGGGGGAAAAAAGAGACTTGTCAATGGTAAACACTGCAAGTCAATGGTAAACACTGCACTTAAAAGCATTGCTGCAACATGCGTTTATTGGAGCATTTGGGGGCACCGCTGGTATTCAGTAAGGGGGCTGACTTTTAATGTTAATTTAGTGCTTACTTTATGACGTTGGGTTTACAGATTGCAAGGCTATTTTTGCATAACACACTTTTTTTGCATTTCGTAGGCATTGCAGTTGCGGTCAAAAAAACGGGAGGAAACTCTAATGAAGAAACGAAGTTTAGGATGTCATGGAAGCCCACCTTTCCTTGTGGTAAATAAGTGTTTTCTTATTAATGATTTTTTTCTCATGGAGTACGTACTCAAAAAAATGCACAATGTTTTTTCCGGTTAAAGTTTTTTTGAAGAATATTACCCACATTTTCCAGATTTCAGTACAGTGATAGCAGAGTTGTAGTTACCATAAGTCACTGAGTTAATGCTCCTTGGGCATTTATACCATTAAGGCTTAAAAAACAAATGGGAAAGGGGGAGGGATGTTCACGAGTCTATAATTCAAACTGCGAAATATTAAGATATGGACATAGGCGTTCACTTGGTGATTTACGATAATAGTTTTATGAATTTTTCTGTGTTCTCTGAATAAGGTTCGCACAAGGTGCTTGAAGTCCTGGAAAGTGCTTGAGGAAAAATTCCAGGCCTTGAATTCCTTGAATTTAATTTTTTGTTCTAATTTTAAAATAATGCCCTAGCTTTGAGCAGGATGACAAACTTGCAACTTGTTTTGAATAACCTGAATGTTTGTCGTAAAATGTTGTTGAGATTAGTTTTTTTTTTTAATCTTGTGGGCTTCATGAGTTTTCATTAATTGTTTACTAGGCTATTGAAATTAATCTGGGGGGGGGGGGCAGTGGACCTGACGAAAAACTCTTACCCTGGCAAAAGAACTGACCTACCGTAACCTATAACAAGGAAACGGAAAAAAAATCGCAATTTGAACTTGTAAAATTAGCTTTTACTGTCCTGAAATACTTGCCTTTAGTTCTAGCTTAAAGTGGCACTGTCACGATATGGAAACCATACGCAAATACTGTGGCGCCATGTAGCGACAGTGATATTATTAACATTTACTGATTTCTCCCTGGTGCATGATGACGGACCAAATTTTCTCTCAATAATTAAGGAGGCTCGTGGCTTACTTGTGTCCTTAACAGAAATGGCATTGTGCATTCCTTTGATTGATGCAAGCAATTGCTAGATAGTACTAGACAGCAGTAAATGTTGCCAGATTTTTCAGACTTTCTATCGGTGATAGTGCCACTTTAAACCGCTTTATTTAAACCACTTTAAACCGCTGAAATGCCCAAAAATTACCCATAATTTACAATGACAAGGTTTGAACTTTGTCTGGTTTCCAACCAGATGGCGCCATCCATGCTACTGTCCCATCATGTTTCGCCATCTTGGATCGTCACAATCGCTTTGAATGAACCAAAACTAGGTTCAGCAGGTACAGGGGGCTGGTAATACTAAAGGCAAGTATTTTAGGATTGTAAAAAAAAACTAATTTTATAAGTTAAAATTCCATTTCTTTCTGTCCTCTTTAGTTTTGGCTGATTTGTCCAGTAAGAGATGGGTCAAGCTACAAACCCCGAAACAAAAGCACATAAGTGAACCTTTCAAAATTAAGAACTTAAATTCTGAAACTACGGGATTAACCCACACAACAGTTCCATTTTGTGCACAATTTTACTGAACAGCTTGTATAAAGCTTCATTCTTTCTTTAAACAGGTGTGAAACTAGATTAACCCACACAGCAGTTCCATTTTGTACACAGTTTTACTGAATGTCTAAGTCCACTGCAAACATTTTCATACATCTTTCCATTGTCCATTCCACTGCGTACGGACATTCGACTGAGTAGATTTCCAGAGTGCACGTGTTACTGTGTACCTTCCCACTGTGCACTTTGTTTCTGTATTCACACCTATTGCACCAAACTACAACGTTTTGGTGTTACAATGCACCATATTATGCACAAGTTCCACTGTATTATTAAGAACAGTGTAAACTTTCTATTGTGTATACTCTCCACTATGTATACGGTCCACTGTGTGAAACGCCCACTTAGTATACGGCACAAGACACACCAAGCATTAAGAACATTTTAATGCTACCAGCTATTAACTGTTTCTTCATATTGGCTACTCCACCTATAACAACACCCACAAAACAATTTCTTTTCCTCCAGCTTTTTTTTTTCTGCGGTTGATTAAAACTTGAATATTTGAGTGTTTGGTGAGATGTTGTTGGCCCTTCCCCAGTAAAACTAGACCCTTTTTAAAATTGAACAGCATTACTTAGCAAATTTGTTGATTAATAAAGATCCTTGAAGAAAAGATTGTATTAGTCTTGGAAAAGTCCCTTGAAAAATTATGCCGATTATGGAAAAAGTCTGTGAAAGTGCTTGAATTTTTTTAGTGCAATCTTGTACGAACCCTGTCTGAAATTTCACACAAACCTCAGTTGTAGTGTTCAAGCACCAGGCAAGTGCAAATATTACTTATTTGGCAAAAGTTGGTTAGTGGTTAAATATGATTTTTCACGATTTAATTTCTTATTGCTGTTGTAAAGTGTCAAGGGGGCTGGCATATGCCATTTGGATACCGATAAAATTCATTTTGTTGTTAATTGGAGCAGAGCTCCATTATTACCAGAAAACGGCATTTCGATGTGATCGAACTCCCCCTAGGTGGCTTGACCAATCTTAACCAAATTTGGCAGCATGATGGAGATATCAGAAATTTGCAAAACACGCACAAATTTCAAAGTTTAAGGAAGAAACTCAGTCTTTCTTCGCGAATTTTCGACTGTCCTGACACTGGTGGATGTAAACACAGTCGACTGTCTTCATCTGGCTCTCCTTCACGTGCTACCTCGTTCTTACCACCTTCGTGCGATTCAAATTCGACGGTTTCACGTTGCCTCTGGTATTTGCTTGCCACTTTCGTCTCAAGCTCTCGCGCAATTCACCTTTCAATAGGAACTGTATTGCAGGATTGGATACCAGAGGCAACGTAAAACTGCCGAATTTGAATCGCATGAAAGTGGTAAGAACGAGGTAGCACGTGAAGGAGAGCCTGATGAAGGCAGTCGACTGTGTTTACATCCATCAGTGTGAGGACTGTCGAAAATTCGCGAAGAAAGACTGAGTTTCTTCCATGAACTTTGAAATTTGTGCGTGTTTTGTAAGTTTTTGAGAATGTTGAAGAACTTTCAAAGTAAAAATCACGATGTTTTTAGAATGATAGAGATCATTGATGGGCTGGTTTAAAAAAACCAAGTCGGCTATTGCATGAATGAACAATCACTGGTTGCATTTTAAGACAATAGAAGTGTTATAGCTCCGCTAGGGAAAGAATGCAATCTAAATTTTGTGACAGCATTTGGATAATGGGCTGGGATAATGGGAAAGTCACGATGGATAATGGCTGCCTTGGGTTGCTGTTGGTGAAACGCTGCTGAACAATGGTGAATATATGTGATTAGAAGGTGGTGAACATTCAGGAAACCAGTGGAACACGAACATAAGAACCTAAATAATCATCACAGCAAATTTGGTGAGTGAAAAACCGAATAGAAGGACAGGAAAACATCACACATCACACATTAAACACTGCCAGCAACAAACCTTTACCCATCTCAGCGCTTGTCTCGGGCGAGGTCCTCAGCCATGGACTGTGATCCACCACTGGTATTGCTACCGGGCATCAGTGATGACAACTGTCCATCTTTCCACTGTGTACTGTCCACTGTGTACAAGGTGCATATCCCCACAACTTCTTCACCAGGAAAAGGTTCATGTGGGCCAACCCCTCAACACTCCTCATGTCAGGTTGGAAACTCTCCAGTATGCACTTTAATAGGAAGCCTTCCACCATTGCAACACCAAACACTGCCTCGTGACGTGTCGCCTGAACTTCACTGTCTTTGCCCACCTTCTTTCTTCCATTTAGAGAAAGTTCCAGTGGGCATGATGACACTACAACACTCCTTGTGTTGTGTCATCTCCTTTCCACTGTGTACACAAACTTCACTCACTCCCCAACAACGCTTCTAGCCGCCACTTGGGGATGCTCCAGACCACTCCCACTCGCCGTATCTGTATCACAAAGATAATGGGCGATGAAAGTGTTCTTGTTGGTCCAAGAGCTGGCAGCTACCACATCATTAAGCGGGGTGCCAGATGCGAAGGCCCAAGACGCAGCCAAAACCCTCAACGCATGGGCCCCACACATTCGCAGGGATGTCCAGATGGTCCAGTCCGTGCTCATACACTCGCGTGATGACCTTACAAATCCATTTCCCTATCTTCGCTGGTGACGGTAAGGGAAGGACACCTCCAGAAGCTCGATCCCATGGCAAAAACTGTGGAGTGAGTGTAGATCCTGCTCGTCCCGAACGTCCAGACTGCTCCGTCAAATTGGTCCTAAGAAAAGGTGGAGAGCCCGGACCGAGCCTTGGGTCCACTCCGTGCCCCCTAGATCAACCACTGTCTTCAATGCCTTAATCACCAAAGACATGGGGGCCACATCTGGTGTTTGATTCTTCACAAGGAAGTCAAGGAAGGAAGGAAGGATGGATGTTCTTGCCATCTCTCACCAGAGCAGCTAGCTCGCTCAGCCGAGCCGCTGAAGCCAGAGCCACCAAGAAAAAGGGTCCTCTGTGACAGTCGAAGCAACGGAGCTGAGCAAAGAGGTCCGTAAGGCGCCAACTCCAGACCGCCCAACACCAAGGACAAGCTCCATTTGGGGAACACCAGTTAGGCCTCGGTGTTACATTCATAAACGCCCGGACCTGGCGTGAAACATGTTCACTGGCCATCTCTCACCAGAGCAGCCAGCTCGCTCTGCCGAGCTGCCGAAGCCAGAGCCACCAAGAATAGGGTCTACTGCGATAGCAGGAGCAACGAAGCCGAACAAAGAGGTTCGTAAGGTGCCAATTCCAAACTAGCCAACACCAACGGTAAGTTCCATCTGGGAAACAATTGCTTGATCCTTGGTCGTGCATTCACAAAGGCCCGAACCAGCCGTGATACATGTTCCCTGGTCACCAGCTTCTTCCTTCCCAATGCCGACAAGACGGAGTTGATGGCCGAACGATACCCCTTAATGGCCGTCGGAGACAAGCCTTTGACAAATCGTTCTTCCAGGAAAGACGACAAAGCGGCTTCGGTCGGGCCCGTCGGATCAATTTCCACCTTCCGGCACCAGAAAAACCAAATTTTCCACCGGGCGTCGTAGTTTTTCCTCGTCGAAGAACGCAAGCAACCCAACATCCGCTCCGAAAGGTTTTTTCAAGTGGGACAACAAAGCGGCTTCTGTAGGGTCCGTTGGATCACATCCCTTCTTCTGGCACCAGAAACGCCATTTAACCTTCCACCTGGCCTCACTGTTCTTCCTTGTCAAAGAATGGCGGCAACCCTACATCCCCTCCGAGGCCTCAGTGGTAAAACCCTCACCTTCTAAATTCCTTATTACAGTTTCCTCCCGTGAACTTGGGACAAGGGTGGGTCGCCGCACCTCAGTGCTGGGTCAGGGTGGAGTCCGAGAGGAGTAGAGGAAGTGGGTCCTCCTTCGACAGTTCCACTAAGTAAGGAAACCATGACGCAGCTGGTCAGAGTGGTGCCACCAAAATGTATTCTCCCGGGAACTTGCGAAGATTGTTCCAAGACGCCTGCAGAAGCGAGAACGGGGGGGAAACAGGTAGCTGACAGGCCTGCTCAGTCGATGGAGAGAGCGT